>WBMZ01005144.1:0-59037 GCA_013400975.1 Atrichornis clamosus
GGAAGCTGAGAGGGGAAAAAGAGAAAAAAGAAGGAAGTGAGGAAAACAGCAAAAAAAGAGGGAAGGAAGACGATGTGAAGGAAAGAGATAAAGGAGAGTGGAGGGGGGGAGAGGGGGAGAGAAAAGAAGCGAAAAAAAGGGAGGAAAAGAGGGGGAGAGGGAAGCAGGGAGAAGTCAGGAAAAAATTAAGAAACGGAAAGGCAAGAAGTGGGAAACAGGAGGGAAAGGGCGATAAGCGTCAGAGGGCAGGAAAAAGGGAGGGGGAAAATTGAGGGAAAAGAGAAAGAAAAAGGGAGAGAAAGAGGAAAAGGGGGAAGAAAGGGAAAAAGGGGGAGGAGGGACAGATTCTGCTCCTCCCCGCCGCGATACGAGGCGGAGCCGGGACGGAGCCGGTGGCAGCTGCGCGGTGGCGGCGCGGCGGTAGGAGCTGGGGGAGCCGGGCCGGGGCCGGGGCCGGGGCCGGGGCGGAGGGACGAGGGAAGGAAGGAGGGAAGCCTGGGAGGATTAAGCGCTGCCAGCGGTGCGGGAGGCGGCGGGGCTGGCCCCGGGGCGGGTGCCCGCAGCGAGGGGACCGGGCAGGGGCGGCAGCGATGGCGGGTGTGCCCCGGGGCAGGACCGGGCCGCTGCTCGGGACCCCGCACGGGATCCCCCCCGGCTCGCAGGAAGGTGCAGAACTCGGGGGTGGGGGGAGAACCCTTTCTCCATCCGGGGCGGTAAAAGGGAAAGTGCCGCGAGCGACGCGCGGAGGGCTGTGGCTGTCCGGCTGCGACTGTCCCCGCGCGTGTCGCCGCTGGCTCCCGTCACGCCGTGACACGTGGGGCTGTGGTGCCATCCCACGGAGGCCGTGGGCCGGGATTCCCGGCAGCGCTCGCGTTGGGAAGGGCAGAGGCCGAGCACGTCCGTGAGCTCATGATCCCGCTGGCGCCGTCCGTGTCCCGGTCCCGCCGCGATTCCCGAGCGCCGCCCCGCGCTCGGGCGCGTCCCCTCCCCACGTGGGTCCGGGGTTTGTTGTGAGCGAGACCTGACGGGAGCGCTTCTACCGGGCTTCTACTGTGAAAAGCCGGTTTGGGACACCCGCGATGTTACGGCGGCAGGAGGGGACTGGGATGAGGGAAGACAGTGGTGAACTGCAGCTCACATTCCGATGTGATAGCTCAGGGGATTATTTTTTTTACAAATGCCCCGTAGTCTGAGTCATGCTGGCCAAACCAGGAGGCCAAGGCTGCATTTTGTCATCTACTGCAGTGCTACCTTTAATCCCGTCCCGTGCAGACTAAACCTAGAGCTCAGCTACTGCCCTTGGCATGTTTTTGTGCACGGTTATCTGGAGCTGTTCTGCAAAGTGCTGTGTTTACATCACTTCAGAAATGCAGTTTTACTGCAGAGCAAAAAAATATTTCTGCTTACTAGCTTCTCTGTACTTGGATTTGCCTGACCAGAGTGACCTATCAAACCTTGAATATCAAATTGTGGAGGAACGCTTCTGCCACCCACCTAGGTTCCACTTCTCACATACAAATATGTGGCCAGCAGGATTTTAAATTTGAGTCCAGGTGGTTCTCATGCTCATCTTCCTCATTCACCCAAATTCTCTCAAAAATACCCCAATTTTAAGTATAGCTTGAGGTTGCACAATGGGTCAGCTCTGCCATGCTGGTAGAACTTGGTGTCTGTGTGGCTCAGCAGTGCAGTAGTGAGTGAGTTGCACCAGTGCCTCTCTGAAGCTCCTTCTGGTCAAGCGCCCTTGGAGGGAGAAGGGCAACATCTTACCCTCACACAAGCAGCCTTCAGAAAACAGACTTGCCATATCTCTCCAGGATTCCTGTGCTTTTTTCATCTCAGAGGAGGGCCTTCCTAAGTCCTAGACAAAACCATTCCAACTCTCCTAGCTTGGTTCTTGCAGCAGACTGGTTTTGGAAAAATATAATCTGTCCCCTTTGCACAGTATGACTCCTGGCTGAGAGCTGGGGGGATTGAAGAACATTGTTGCTTCTCAGTCAATTTAAAAAAAAAAAAGGTGGATTTGTTTTGTTTTAATTTTCAGGTCTTATTTCAACTGTCAAAATGGAGCTTGACATCCAGTGTGAGGAGATGAGCCCATCTAGATGGGCTGAACTTCTGACCACAATGAAATCCTGCAAAACCATCAGGTAGTAACTAGTTCTGTGTCATCTCTTCTAAGTGGAACTGTTGCATTTCTCTCCTCTGCTTTTCATCTTCAGAACTGTTTGACCTGGGACTTCAAAATAGCACCGCAACAGGAATGATTCTACCTATCTTTATCCAGAAAATTAATTTAAAGGGGGGATAAACCCCCACCCTCTTGCAAAGTTTTTTCAACTACAGATAAACATCCTTTGGTATGAAGTGATGTTGCCCTGTTTCCATGGCGTGCCATAGGGCTCAGCTGGGTAATGTGATTGAATATTTGACCACATTTTGGTTATTCTGCCTTTCTCTCTCAAGAGAGGGAAGGCAATCTCTGTGCTCATTAGGTTGCACACTCTTTGGGATGCAGGTTAGATGCTGGCAAGTGATTTGGGCTTAATAGTCATGCACAAGCCACATGTCATGAGCTTTCAGTTCTTCACTTGGCCTTCAGGAGTACCAGCCTTCTTGGTTGAGCAAACAGTGGGAGGAAACCATCTTCTGGGGTCTAAGGTGTAGGACAGGGCCCAGAAGAGTTGCTCCTGCAGTCTTTCCCCTCTGCTGGTTGGGAATTCACACTTAATGGGCTGGCATCATCCTGCTGGGGCTGGAGAGGACGGGCCGCAATTCCTCGGAGGGCACTGGGCCTGCTGAAGGTGACTTGCTTTTGTTTTGCAAAGGAGCCTTTTGCAGGCAAAGCTTTGTGGGCCGGGGCTTGACTTCCCAAGGCCTGCCTTGGGTAGCAGAAGGCAGTGGGATGGTTGTCTCCTGGGCAGAGGCTCGGCTGCTCCAGGTACAGTGGATGAGACTGGCTGCAGCAGGGACTGTTCCATCAGTGTTGAACAAGATCCCACGGGGAGTCAAGTCTTTGCCAGAGGGAGGGAAGGAGAGGCCAGTAGAGCCTCAGTTTTCATACTGTTGTCTAAGGAGAAGTGACCAGGCAACTTTTGGCAGTCCTGGCTGTGGCTGTGCTTGGGGCTGTAGGGTTCTTCAGGACACCTTCCTTTTGCTCCGTGTCTTTTCTGCCTCCCTCTATGCCTCCCTGCCTGTCCTGAGCTCCTTATCCTTTCCTTGGCTCTCCTATCAATTCAATTCACCCTCATGAATTTAGCACCAACTTGAAAAATGCTGATGTCCGGCGGGAGACGCCGCTGCCTTACTGCAAACTCAGAGTTTGTGTGCTGAGATTCCCGCTGGAGGGAGATGGTGCTAACCAGCATGACTCACCTACCGGAGACCAACCTTCTGATGAGTCTCTGGGGCTGGCTGAAGACCCAGCTTGGCTGTTCCCAGTGCAGAACCAGTCTGACAGCCTGTAAGCTGCTTCTGGTTAGACATGGCTTCTGATGGCAGGCAGGCTGTCACTGTCACTGCTTAAATGAAGGCCATCCTCCAGCTGGAGGGGCATGACTTGTGCCCTCTTCAGGTCATGCACATACTTATGGAGGCATCCCAGGAACTGCAGGAACACTGCCCACTTTGCTTTCACTAGCAATGCTCCAGCCAGGGAGAACAGAGCAACTCTGAGGACTGAAGTGCTCCTTCTCTCCCTGTCCTTCAGGTTGGATGACTGCAATCTCTCCAGCAGTAACTGTGAGGATCTCTCTTCTGTCATCAATACAAATCCATCCCTGACAGAGCTGAAGCTGAACAACAATGAGCTGGGAGATGCAGGTGTTGAATATCTGTGTAAAGGGTTGCTGATGCCGAGCTGTAGCCTACAGAAGTTATGGTAAAGCCCCATTGATTGTCTTGTTCTAACGTGCTGTCACAAATGAGTGTTTTGAGGTTGTTTAAAGAATCACTGGCAAAGGTATTGGCAAAAACAGATTAACATAAAAGTGAAAGCATAAAACAGTGGCAAGGTTCACTCTACAACTTACTAGTTAAAGCTCATAGAGAAAAAGCAAACAAAAATCTAAAATCAATAACCATTGTCAACCTAGAAGTTATCTACGTGGAGGCTGGGAGAAAGGGGAAGGGTCAGGATAGGAAAGGGTAGGGATAAAAAGGAATAAAGACACTCCTATTGAGTCACAAGGTTCAGAGTTCTTGCTAAACTGTGTCCTGGACTGACCAAGATTTTAGACCTAAAAGTTTTAACAGCACTTAAACTTAACAACACTTAATAGCTTAAGTTAAACAATATAACAAAGGATTCATATAGAATTTACTATAGTGCAGCAGTAACTCTCAGGCCCAACTTACTTGCAAATCTAAAGTACTTAAGAATCTAGGACAGCAACATTCATAGTCCATTTGCTATGGCATATTCCCACCCACATGCACACAAACCTAAAGAAGTATGTACAAGGTATTCACCTCTGGACAATTCCCCTTGAATTCAGTGCAGGACTCACGTCGGATGCCTTTGAGGTTGAGCCTCGAGGAGTGGGGTTGTCAGCCCAGGATCCGCTGTTGTTCGGCTATCCTCGGAGTGCAGCAAACTGGAGAGTTCTCCGGCTCTGGCAGGCATTTTATAGGGACACCCCACCATATTATAAAGTTATAGCATTAGTGGGCTTCCCTCAGCAGTCCTGGTGCAGGAGCTTTAGTCAGAGCCAGTGGCTGCTGCCGCTGTGTCTCAGAAGCCCTCGAAGAGATGCCTTCTCTGTCCAGCATCTCTTCTGCAGGGTACTGGAGTCCTTCAGCTCCTGAGGAGAGTCTGAGATCTTCATGACACTCCCTTGTAAAAATCATTTGCCTTTGAGATCAGATGTTAAAGTCCTTTTGCCCGCTGCAAAAGTCCCCAGTGGGGACTCACAGACAGATAGAGGGAAAGTTGACTGTGAGGCTGATTAAACTGCAACTCTCTGATGGGCCTTCAAGAAATAACTGTGGTACTCCGTACTGGAGGACTTAAGTAATTTTTCAGGGAGTTTGCCCTAAGCTTCAGACTTCT
Source organism: Atrichornis clamosus (assembly GCA_013400975.1). Lineage (NCBI taxonomy): Eukaryota > Metazoa > Chordata > Aves > Passeriformes > Menuridae > Atrichornis > Atrichornis clamosus. The sequence continues at coordinate 5,051 of WBMZ01005144.1, forward strand.
CCAGATGCTCAAGTAACAGCCTGGATTAGGCTTTTTCAGTTCTGTAGAAATACAATTGTCTATTTTGGGGGTTCTGGTAAGGTGCCTTAGGAAATAAAAGAGCAACCAAACCCAAGTCAAAACTCCATGAACACCTCTCCATTGCCACAAAGTCTTGTCTGATAACTCTGTAAACACCCCATAGCAATTACTAGCAGAGTTCCTGTACTACTTCTCCAAGCCTTAGTGTTGAAGGATCAGCTTCACAGACTCTTCTTGTAGTATACCATTAAACTTCTAAATGATATCCATGGATTAAGCCAAGTTGGATGAGATTTTTAACTTCTACCTACTCTGGATCACATTTCTAGAGATCATAAGATGCCTTTGCTTTGTCTCTGGGATCAGTCTCATGATAATTAAGCCACTTCTGTAAAGCAGTTGTGGGCCTACTTCATGTAGGGTGGATCCTTACTCTGCTGGAGGTTCTGTATGAGCAATTACACTGAAGGAAGCATGGGAGCTATTGTTTGTGGCACAGGTGTAATATTAACTGATAAAACATTTTGGCACACCTGTAAAATAACAGTACTAACCTGGACAAAACCCTTCCTAGAGGGTCATTCACTGTGAGAGCCACGGTGTCCTTTCCAAGCTCAAACCTTGGCAGATGAACCTCTCTGAGAAGAACCTCTGTAATTCTAGGAGTGCATTTCCCTCACCCCCGTTGCCTCTTTCCTCCAGGCTGCAGAACTGCAACCTGACGAGTGCCAGCTGTGAGACCCTGCGCTCTGTCCTCAGTGCACAGCCCTCCCTGACTGAGCTGCACGTAGGGGACAACAAACTGGGCACTGCTGGAGTGAAGGTGCTGTGCCAGGGCATGATGAACCCTAGCTGTAAGCTGCAGAAGCTGCAGTAAGTAGTCACTGGGATTTTTTGGTCATCGGACAGGCCGTGCTTGCCTTTCCCTTGAGACAGGCAGGAGTTTTGTTGCCAGATGCAGATTTGTTCATGTTTTACCTGAAAATGTGTCACGCTTATTCATGCTGGTGGGTCTCATGGGTTTGGAAGAGCTGGATGTCTGTTCCTGTAGGCCTTGTTTAGCCCTCCTGGCAGAGTGGTGGCTGTAAATGCTCTCAGATGCCCAGGGAACACCAGATTCTGCTGCACTTGGTCCTTGTTTCTGCCCCTGAGTGGGACCTGGGTGTATTTGCAGCCCCCAACACCTCCCGGGCAGGCCCAGAGGTGAGGTTTGTGATGGTGTTGCAGTGCAGAGCTCAGCCCTGTGCTCCAAGGCTGCCTGTGCATTGCTTTAATGGAGGACTAGTGTAAAAACTAGTCTTGCTAGGGTCTCCTAGGGTCTAGTTTAAGAATTAATTCTTCCTGAAATGAGCAGAGAGATGCTGTTAAAAACTCTCACGGTTATCTCTGTTTCTGTGCATTGCCTGGTCTCAACTCACGTTTGCATGTTTTCTGCCCTGGCTAACAGACAAGGCCCAGGTGATTCTTGTGGGTAGCAGGACGTGTGAAGAGGGTTGGTTTTTTTGCCTGGACTTCTTTTCTCCTTGCAGGCTGGAGTACTGTGAACTCACAGCCGATATTGTGGAAGCTCTCAATGCCGCTCTGCAAAGCAAGCCCACCCTGAAGGAGCTCAGCCTGAGCAACAACACGCTGGGAGATACAGCTGTAAAGCAGCTGTGCCGGGGACTGGTGGAGGCCAGCTGCAACCTCGAGTTACTACAGTAAGGAAGAGCTGGTCATCTCGAATGGCAACTGGTCCTGCTGCTAGTCATACCATTCGTAGGACAGGAAGAATTGTTGTCAGGAGTGCTTGAAATTCAGGCCAGATTTTTTTGCTGGCTCAGATTTTTGTGACTGGAAATTGCACACAAATGTCTGAGCATTTCAGTTTTGGAGTTTTTGACACCCCAGGTTAAACCAGCACTTACGACGGGGGACTGCTCGCCAGTGTCTCCAAGCAGGGGAGCAATGGCCCTCAGTGGCTCCAGTTCTTAAACTGGAAAAACTAGTCAGCTGAGTTTACTTATTCAGAGCTCTTTTTTGCTACAAAACAAAGGTGCTGGATTTGGCCTCGTATCTGGGGTAGAGCCTGTAAAGAGCTTTACGGGAGAAGCACAATTCATTTTATCTTGGCCCTGCGGTTCAGCAGGCATTGGCTCAGCAGGGACTCACTTTGTGATCCAGCCAAAAGTTCCTCTTAAAAAGGATAACTGATATAAAGGGGGAGTTTGGCAAGAGTGATCCTTGCACTAACACATGTAAATGGCTGGGTCAGAGTAAAAGTGCCCTGCAGCCTCATGAAATGCAGGAGAAGTTGTTGCCTCCCCCAGAGCCTGTCTCAGACACTTGTATCCTCTCTGAGCCTTGCAGGATGCAGCACTGCCCACCTGAGCTGCACTGGTTTGCAGCAAGGAACCAGCTCAGAGACCCTTCTCAGTCTGAACTGGGGGTGTTGGGGTGTATCCAACACAGTGGGTCTGGAGCAGCAGCTCCAACTGTGCTTTTTCCTGCAGCCTGGAGAACTGTGGCATAACCAGCGATAGCTGCTTGGAGATCAGTGCTGTTCTCAGGAGCAAGTCATCTCTGATGGATCTTTCCGTGGGGGACAACAAGATCGGGGACTCCGGTCTGGCTCTGCTGTGCCAGGGACTGATGCATCCTAACTGCAAAATCCAGAAGCTGTGGTAAGGACAGGCAGAGGTTTCTTAAATCCCTTGTGCAGCCTCTGAGCTGTTTAGGTTGTGCTGCTGGTTTGCTCCTAAGCAGAAAGTTTCTCACTTGCCCCCCTCTGGTGAAAAAAGAACATCTCAGCTGCAAATCAGTCAATTCTCAAAACTGGGTGGAGGACACCACGAACAAGCAGGGCCACGCTGAAATCGCTTGGATCAAATTTTGGGGAGAGGACAAATGGAAGTTTGTGATGGCATTGTCTTGGCTTCCTGTTGAGTTCTGTCTACTAGAATTGCATGTTTCTGTTTCTTTTTTTTGTGTTACAAACAGAGCTTTTGGTGTAACAAGTGGAAAGTAAGGAGGAAGCTGTGTGGTATGATGTATGAAAGGATACAAGAAAATGAGATCATGTAACCAGGAATTCAGAATACTGAAACAGGACTCTTTTCTAATCTAAGTCATTCTTGGAAGAAAATAATATTTTGTTCTTCCCTGCAGGTTATGGGACTGTGATCTCACAAGTGCTAGCTGTAAAGATATCTCCAGACTCATCAGTACAAAGGAGACCCTCACAGAGATCAGTCTGATAGACAATAACCTGAGAGACTCGGGGATGGAAATGCTGTGTCAGGCGCTCAAGGATCCCAAATCTAAACTTCAGGAGCTATGGTGAGCTGCTGTCAAGTTTCACATACCCACTGCCTTCTTTGGAGGCCTCACTGAAGAAAGATGTAAGTGAAGTAATGCCCACCCGAATAGGTCCTCAGTTGTGATTGTTCCATAAACAGCTCCGGCTGGTTGTTACAGAAGGGATTTATAGAGTTAAAGAGGGTTTTTCTAGACTTAAAGACTTAAAAAGGATTTATATTTCTAAACTCATAGAGACTTTGAAGATCTGCCCCATAGTCATCCTGTTACAAGCAATAGGAGACCAAGCATCACTTGCAGAGTTTCTAATATATTGTATTTTGCAACAGATGGCAGCTAAGAGACTTTTGAAGTTTGAAAGGCCTGATGGAATAGCAGAATGGGTTCTGTGATCAGATATCTCAGGTTCTACACTGGATCTAAGCTCTCTCACTGATGGGACAAAAGAAAGCTCTAGTGACATAAACATTTCTCAGCTTCCTCTCCTGTTGAGTGTGTTACCTTTTAGGCTGGGATGGCCTGGTGGCCAGAAGAGGAAATTTATTCTTTCACTTAGAACTTGAATTGTCCTACATTGCAAATTCAGCTCCTGCCCCCAGCTGGATTCTTCCCCTGCCTTGGTGACTTGGAAGTCAATGAGGTGCCCCAGGAGCACATGGTGGAGCCAACAGTGGCTGTTGGAGCAGCACACTTTGGTTGTTCCTGTGCTTTATGGGCAGGTGCCATTCCTGGGTGCATGCTCTGAGACAGACATCCCACATACAGAGTGGGAGAGGGGCTGCTTAGAAAGGACTGAGCAGACAGGGGTTGAGCAGAATATAATGATTTGGAAAGCTCTGGTTCCTCTGTTCCCACTCTCTGGGCTCCTGTTGAGCAGATGTAAAGAAGTGAACCGTGCCTGATGCTCTCTAGACGTCCCACCTAGATCTCATGCCACTTTTGCCTTGCAGGGTTAGGGAGTGTGGGCTCACCACTGCTTGCTGCAAGGCTGTCAGCTCTGCTCTCAGCACGAATACACACCTGAAAGTACTGCACATGGGTGAGAACAAGCTGGGAGATGCAGGTGTGGAACTCCTGTGTGAAGGGCTGATGCACCCCAACTGCAACATCCAGTCCCTATGGTAAGGTGCACCCTCAGGAGCCCTCTTCTGTCTTGCCATGTTGCCCTTCCAAGAATGTGCAGAGAGAGGAACATAGCAATGGGTGGTAGCATGGTATTTCTTTGTTTTGTTCATATGAAACAACTCATACTGCCAGCTGCTTTTTAATTAGTCCAGGAGCAAGTCAGTGGAAGCCACAGCTGCTTCCATGTGTCCTGTCACTCGTGGTCTCTTGCAAGCACAGGCTGACACCTGTGTGACAGTGCAATCACAGCTGTCCACAGGTGCCATCCCAGGTGCAGAACTGAAAGTTCACAGTGCGGCATACCTTGAGGATCTGAAGCAAAGTGTGGGGAGGCTGGAGTGATCTTGCTTTGTTCTGGGAGCTGTGCACTGTGAAGCTTCCTGTGCCCTTCTCTGACCTCACCCGCAGGGCCTCCCTCAGGGGGTCGCTGAGCTGGAGGAACTGCTGGTCCTGGCATGGTGCATTACTTCTTGTGCCTGCCAGTCACAGTTAAAAGCCTGGCTGAGTTCACCCATTGCCTTCTACTTCCATGGTTCCTGTGGGTGCCAGCACAAGTGCTGGTCCAGCCTCACTGGTAGGAACAGGAGGCCAGCTGGAACATCACCTCCAGCCCCAGGATGGGACTCACCTTCCCCGTGAGGATGTTCCCTTCCCTGGTGGGCACAGCTCTGGGCTGTGTGATGCTCAGGGCACCATGTTTGTTCTCTCCATGCCATTTGACAGAAGCTGGAGCTGTGCTCCGATGCTGGAGTTCAGAGTGAGTAGAGCAGATGAGGCATTGTCAATATCTAGGATAGACTTGCAAGTCTATCCCAGAAAGATATGTTTGCTGACCAGTTAGAGCTACTTGGTCATCTACTGAGAGGCCTCAGTTGCCCTTTTTAGAGAGATGGTTGCAAATCTCAAGTAATAAAGTTATAGTAATGAAGTTTAGAAATGATTTATGATCAGTTTAAACCAAAGAGAAGATAATGCATGATGATGAGATTGGGAATAACTTCTGTGGATTCCTTCTACCCCTGTAGCCACACACTGTCAAGCTGTAGGGAGGACTTTGAGGAGTTCAGCAGTCCCTATGAGGGCGGCTGTCTCTGTGGCGAGACCACGGGCCAGCTCTGCGGATGTCTCGGAGATGCCACCCCAGCAGGGATCTCCGGTCCACACCAGGGATGTCCATGCCTGCTGCCCGGGTGTGGGCAGTGGCCCCTCAGCCAGGGCTCACTGCACTGACCCTCGCTGCTCTCCCTGCAGGCTGGGGAACTGCGACCTGACAGCAGCCTGCTGTGCCAGCCTCGCCACCGCCATGGCCACCAAGCCGTGCCTCACCGAGCTGGACCTCAGCTACAACCCTCTGGAGGACGAAGGCGTCAGGAAGATCTGTGAAGCCTTGAGGAAGCCCAGCTGCAACGTGCAGCAGTTAATGTGAGAGATGGTGGTGGCCCTGGCAGGGGTGGGAGGCTGGTGCTGGTGAGGGAGTAATGGGGTCCTGGGTTGTCAAGCGTATTTCTGGCTGCTGGGCCAGATTCTCAAGCCTAGGTGGGGCCCTTCCTGGTATATGACCTTCCCATACCGGCCAGCTGTGCATCTTTCTCTTCCCTGAACAGGAGGATGCTCACTAAACCTCACTTGCCTTTTTGTTTTGGTGCAGTTTGTACGACATCTTGTGGAGTTCTGAAGTGGATGATGAGCTGAGAGCCTTGGAAGAGTCTAAGCCTGAAGTGAAGATAATTTCATGAGTGGTGACTGCCTGCAAAGCAACATCAAAGCAATGTCCTCTTCTTAATCTGAACTTTTCATACGTAAAACTAATTAACTTAATAGAGAATTTTCTTGTACCAAAACCATTTATGGATTCCCTGAGTGGGTGTCTGGGGAGCTGATCGACCTCTGCGTCTCTGGATGTACTAACTCTGAGACTCATGAAAGCTGTGGCATCACTAGCCTTGAAATAAACAATTACTGTCTTGTAGAAGTGGGTCTCTAGCCTTTAGGAGCTCTTTAATCCTATAATCCCTTCTAATGAATTAGTTGGGCTTTAAAGAGAGCTCCTTTCCCAAGGCAAGAGAACTACCCACTGGGTTGTTACTGGATGGTGCTTTTGATAGGTCACTGGGGAAGGCTCTCAAAAAACTAAATGTTTTTTAATTTAAAATGGAGCTCTCCCCTGTCTTTCCCTAGAAGAGTTCTTGGAAAGGCAGTGGTGGCCAAGGCACTAGAAAAAAAAACTAGAAAAAAAAAAAGAGCAGCTGTTCAGCTGTGTAATGTCAAAATTGGTGTCCTTTGAAAAGTGATTTTCCTACAAACAAAAGATGCTGTGTGCATTTCTGCTCATATAGGAAATTATTAAATGATTGATACGTTTGCTCGGGCAAAGAGTGGTTCTACAGGAACTTTATACTTAATTTTTCTACTTATAAAAATAAAATATATCTGTATATTTCTCCTTTAAGACCAATCCCGTTATTTCTGCAATATTACCAACACCTTGTTTCACCTGTTTGGTTTTGCTAAGTCCCTAGCTGAAACATGCCAGGAGAAGATCTTAGTCAAGGCCTTAGGTAGACAGGCCTAGAAGATGTTCCAATTTCCAGGGGACACTGACTGGGGTTTCATGCCTAGTCAGGGTTGTAACAAACCCTGGTTCCAAGGAAAAATGCAGCTGTTGCACACCTAAACCACAAGAGAATGAATATAGCTTTAAAAAAAGTAGAAGGCAAACCTGGCACTGCCCTGGGCTGGCCTTGCAGGAAGAATGCCAAAAAAATCCCATTCCCCAACATGTCTTCTAGAGTGGTCACCTGATGTTTCCTCCACTGGCAAGTCCTGTGTAAAGGGTACCCAAGGTAAAGGTGTCCTCCAGGGTGGGGTTTCTGATGCTCACATTCATCCCGTAGAGGCTGCGACTTGCTTTTCTTTGACCTAAAAGATTTGACCTAAGCAGTTTCTACAGTAGCCTTCACAAACCTAAAGTGGTGCATGAGAAATAGCTGAATTATGTCTTCAGGTGGGTGTGAAGGATGGGATTTGCTTTTTACCTCAAGGCACATGTCTCAAGGCTGCCCAAAATGCTAAAAATCCCCACTCTTTCTGGCTTTGGTCTTCCCCATCAATAAAAACTTACCTATTCTGAGGGGCTCATAAATAGGCTTTTCAGTTCACTGTCTGTCCTGGACTCAGTGTGCACAGATGCCTGGATCCATTTCAAGCTGGGGGAGAAGACAGAGTTGGAGAGAGGAAGGAGACCTGGAGGAGGAGCCAGAAAAGTCAGGCAGCTGGGTGTAAAGACAGCCCTCTAAAAAGACACAGCAAGTATTATTAGAAGTGGGCCTTTCCCGGTTCTGGCTGCCCGCGGGGTGGGCACTTTGCCCTTACTCTGTAGCTGCAGTGCCTGTTGCCAAACGCCAGCAAATGCCAGCTGCACCCCTGCAGGCAGAGGAGCACTGGGAAGGGGGTCCCACCATGCCCCCTCTGCGGGCGTTCCGCCTGCTCCCACCTGGGGTGAACCCCGCGGCTGCCTTGGGTCCCTCCCGGAGTGGTCTTGCATTTTCTCCAGGAATGCAGACAGAATTTGGAAAAGTCTGCAGCAAATGCCACGTGTCCAGCTGCCAGCCACATCAAAGAAAACCACAAGAGCCGTATTTTCCCTCCTCATGAGCTCAGGGCATCTCAGGGCAGGCCAGACTGGCAGAGCTCTACAGTTTCCCCAGGATGGGGATGAATTTGTACACTCAGAACTTGTGCTGTGCTTAGGACACTATGAAAGCCTGTGCGTGGCTCTAAAAACCAGGTATAAATCCCAGGATCCAGAAGCAAGCCACTGTAGCAAGACATACTTGTAGTCGTAGACAAGACTCAAGCAAGGATTTCTATTCCTAAAAACTCATTTGTTTTTATGAATCAGCTGGTCCAACACACTTCCCTGACAAACATTGTCACAACGGTGAACTTGAGAGAGCTGAAAGAGAGAAATTTACTTCTGCATTTTAGATGTGTGGGTCAGCACCATGGTAAGCTAAAGTAGTCAGGAATTGGGTCACAAACCTTTCATGTGGACTAAGTAGCAGGCTGGAGGCAAAGCCTTACTCATACCAAGATCCCAGCTGGAGCACTCAGCAGCTCCTGGGACTTTGCAACCACATCCTGGTTCTCAGTCAGGGCAAATGCTTGGACTCCCTTGGTACAGTGGTTTTCAAGTACTCACTTTCTACCAGCAAGGGCTAAGTTTCACCTGGTATAATGAAGCCTAAAGACAAAACTATGCAGCCAAAATAGAAGATTAAGAAATACAAGTATGACTTTCGGTTTAAGCAAATACAAGAACCTTAAAAAACATGCCCCAGAGATCTTACATCTTGAGAAAACAGGTCTCTATTTTAGACCTCAGTAACAGCAACAGTGGTTTACGGTGCAGTAAAACTTCAGGTTTCTGCTAGTAGTTTCAGATTCTACAATAAATCTAATTTTTCACTCACCACAGCATATGATCTTGAGCTGGGAGGTCACAGTGTTCCAGTTAATATTGCCAGAAGCAGTTAAACAAATATTACTGTCCTCACAAACAGTTTATACCCCAACCAAACCTCCTACTTGCTTTGTAATATCATCACATCACTGCTGCCCTGGCATCCCTGACTGCTCTTTTGGGTGCCTGGACTTTTTGGGAAGGAGTTCCAGCACAGCAAGGCCTGAGGCACCAACTTCAAATAAAAGTGATGATAACAGCAACTTCAGTGCTCCAGCTGAGTCTAAAAGGAGAAATCAAGCCTGCTGTGTTTGAAGGGTTAACCACACACAGATCCCTGCTTTGAAAACAGTGTTTGCCGTGAGTCACTCCCAAATCTCTAGTAAAACAGTCTAAAAGGGATTTACTTTTTGTCTGAATTCCCCTTTTGCACAGAAAATTATTATTTTCAATTATCATTTCCAATATATCTCCTCCTTCCTGGGTGCTTATTTCGTCAGTCACCCCTTCCTCCACCTCACCTCCATTTCATCTCTTTTACTAATTGGGAAAACACATGGGAAAAAAAACCCCAAAACCCAAACCACTAAGCAGGAAAGTCCCTCTCCCCATAAGGCAAGAAGAGTTTTGATCTACTTTACCCATTTCCCTCCCCACAGATGCAAATGAACCAGGGATATCTCGCATTTCTCCTCCTGGGACACAGCATCACAGCCCGCTCCTGCCTTACTGAGTGATGCCCACTCATCTGGCACTCACACCACAAACCCCAGCTAGTCCCAGGCTGGCAAGGACTTACAAATAGACAGCTTGATGACTCTCTGAGGTTAGTCTTGCCTGTCTCAGCTAAAGCCAGCTGCATCCACCATGAGAGGAAACGCAGCCCTCAGCAGCAGGAAGAAACTGTCCTGGGTCAGATGACTGCATGGATGATAAGCCTTTTCAAGCTAGAGGGGAAATTGGTGGCCCGTGGGATGTGTAGCTGAGGGGGGTGGAAACTTTAATTGACCAATATTGTGTCAGAGCCTATCTGGTTTGCAATTAGAGGCAGGTATGCAGTGGGAGAGGTGAATTGTTGGCGGTTCCTCAAGCCTTTGAAGATGTTCCAGGGCAAACACTCGGGAAAAGTCCTAAGACAGGCTGTGCTGTCCTCAGGCTGGCTCACAGCAGCCCATAATATCTGCAGAGGGAAAAAAAGACCAGCACAGCTGTCACTTGCACAGGCACCCTACAAGCCGCTCACACAAATGCTCCTCTGCTGCTCCCTGTTTCTTACCTCGCTGGTGATTATCACATCCCAAGAACACTCCTGTGCCATCGGGACAGGGCACAGACCCTGGTAACCTGCACAGCCCACCCCAGCTTCTTTACGTCCCCTTCGTGTCGCTCCTGCCTTGTCTCACCCTTCACTGAGGTGCTTAGTTCAGACCCCAATGATGCTTTGCAGATGATTAAAGCACCTCTGCCCCTGGGTACACAAGTGCTCCGCAGGGCGTATGGTGATTGTCTGGGAAGCGCTGCCCGTCTCCATGACTTCCAGGAGCAGCCCAGCTAAACCAGCTTCTCCTAGCTGGGTTGGATGTGACAGCTCATCCCTTGCGTGCCATAACCATAAACCAAGGCTTCACTTGGAGATAATCAGAATATAAAACATCAAAGAGTTTTCTCCATGGCACTTCCCAAACAGAGGGATGACTGCTTTGTTCATCCCTGACGGCAGTGGGGAGCTGTTGCCTTCTAAGCAGCAGGTTCCCAGGGGATCCATTCCCTGCTCTGTGCCACAGGATGCAAAGCAAGTCTAAACGAGACACGTCACATGGCATGCAGCCACGTCTCCTAACGACAGCAGGGTCAAACACAGCCGTAATCCCACCAGCATGGGTTACAGTCAGCTACTGAATGCTCTGGGGAGGAAATCTGGCTGGATTTGGATTACTTGAGAGAGAGCAAGCAGAGCTTCCAGGGCTGGAGAGAGAGAATGGGACTGATCCGAGATTTCTCGGGGAAGTTCATTGAAGCCCAGGTGGGATAAGGAGTGAAAAGCAGATGAGGGAGGAAGGAAAGCACTGGAGGATGGTGTTCCACATCCTTTCTCAGCTCCTTCACAGTTCATGGCTCTGTAACCTCCATGTAACTTAGCACCATCTGAGAGAGAACCACTCCTGCTTTTCAGATGGCTGGTTGTCTCTAAATGTTTCAAGCCTCTGTAGGCTCCTGAATTTTATGCCTGGCAGCCCTGAAAGTGTGTGGGATGGCATTGGCACTCCTGACATTATGGATCTAGTTCCAGCAGTGTGTGCAAAGATTAGAGTTCCCATTCACTGCTGGCATTGACCTGCTACAGTCTCAGCTCCATCATCCACAGCACATATTTGTCAAAAAAAAAAAAAACAAACCGAAAAAGCTACAGCTTTGGATAGAGAAAGTAGAGTTAAAACAACTGCATAGCAAAAGCAGATGGAAAGCGCATACCCTTGGTCCATTCATTTATGCTGTGCCCATGAAGGGCTTGCAGAGCTGGAAGGTCTTCAAAAGTCCATATGGATTGGTGTCACCAAGTCCAGCACTGGGTTAGAATCGCTCTCCCGCAAGCCCCTGGGAGCTCAGTCTTCTCCTTCATGTCCTGCTCAGTGCCTGCTGGCCTCTCCTGGGAGCTGCCAGGGAGCAGGTGTGGAGCAGCCCTCACTGTGTCCCTGACAGCTGGATTTTCCAAGCAGGCACATGAAACACCAGCCCGCCACAGTTTTACTGGAGTTAATGATGCAACAGCCTCTCCACCTTGTTCCTTCCCCACATATGCTCTGTTCTGCCCTGGCTTCACCAATATTGGCTCCTGCCTCGCTGAGCAGGGAGGTAACTTGCTCTCCTAGTCCAGCAAACCAAGCTCTTCCCACACGAGTGATAGCATGGAAGAGGGGTGCTCTCAGGGGCTCCCGAGGGCCTGCTTTTACACTGGTTCTGAAGGTAAGGTTTTTGGTTAAGTTGCTCAGTGTTAAGCATCTGGGAAGAACTGTGAAGGGAATTCTCTTGGCTTTACAGGGAAATATAATGGTGTCCCTGGCATTCAGATGCAGGTTCTTCAAAGTGATCTTTCTTTGGTGAATGACAGTGAGTTAATGAGTTTGTTTGGAAATTAGAGTGTCTGCTGTGGAGATGGAGATATGCAAAATATACTCTACCCTTAGCTGGGGAGCAGGGTCCCACCTGGAGCCTCTGGCAAAGGGCCTTGGCAGAAACCCAAGGCTGACCATTAGGGTTTTGGAGCTGGAGTTATCGAGGATCAGAAGCCCACTGTACTCCAGCTGAAAAAGAGGTATTAGCAGCCTAGGAGGAGTTTCGAGCCACCTCAGAAGTTATTGGGACAGAAGTGTCTCCTCTTGGCGCCGCGATTGCCCGTCCTGCACCGGATGCTCCAAGGAAACATCCCATTGACACATCACACAACCAGCGCTAGATGGAGTAAGTGGGTAGCATTGATTACACAGGGGGCCCGAATGGGAAAACCCTATTTCCCAGGAATCCTAGGAGAGATTAAGGACCAGCCAGAAGGCAGAGATTTTAGAGCATTGCCTGAGAAGGTGACTCGTGCACAGGCCTCTGGAAAGACTGAGAGATGTAATGGACTGTTGAAGACTATGTTAAGATCATTAAGTAATGGGGCATGGAAGCAAATTTAGCAGAAGCCACGTGGCTGGTTAACACTGGGGGGGTCTGCTAACTGCCCTGGTCCTGCCCAAATATAAATTATGTGGGATCTAAGCAGAACACAAGTGGTATGGAATGAGGGGTGGAGATTGTATTTGGTCTGACTGAGATAGAGCTCATTTTCCCTTAGCAGCCCTCAAAGTGCTGTGCTTTGCATGGGTAGCTGGAAGGGTGTTTTGGCTACTGCCGAGCAGCACCGTCCCTCCAACATTCCCCCCCATCAAGGGGATGGGAAGGGACACAGCCAGGCCAGCTGACCCAAACTAACCAAGGGGGTAGTCCCTACCACATGTCATCAGCTCAGATATAAAAGCTAAGGGGGAGAGGAGGAAAGGGGGGCATTTGTTATTCTACATTGTTTGCCTTCGAGAGCAACCAGTCCACACGAAGCCCTGCTTCCTGGGAAGTATCTGAACATCACTCACTGGTGGGAAGTAGAGAATAACTTTTCCCCTTTGCTTATGCACACACAAACTTCCACTATTATTTTTTTTTCTTTAGTAAATTGCCTTATCTCAACCTACAAGTTGTTTTCCATCTTATTCTCTCAGCCCCGTCTCACTGGGAAGGGGTGTGATAGAGTGGCTTAGGGGACACCTAGCACTGAGCCAAGGTCAACCCATCACAGTCCTTTTATTGGAATTAAGATTCTTGGATTCAATGTGGTTCTTAAATGTGATTTCTCTTTGCTAAATTACAGTGAATTAATGAATTTGTTGGAAAATGAGCGAGTCTACTGTGGAAGTGGATATACAGTGGAAAACACAACACAATAAATTTTACACGTAACATTGCACTTCCATTTCTCCCCCAGTAATATCAAATCCTGCTCTTTCCCTTCCATTTATATCATAGTAATAGCAAATATTCCTCTTTCACTCCATCAGATGCTCTTCCCAGGTGTGCACCACATGTGTGACTGAGTTTGGAAATAATGGGGATGCAAAGTAGACTACAATGACCTGGAACAGATTGGAACAAAATACAACACAATGTGTTTTATATCCCACGTTGCACTTCCATTTCTCTCCCAGGAATAGAAAATACTTCTCTTCCACTCAAATAAAAGCCCTTCCTATATGGGCAGCAGGGCCACACATCCCCTAACCCACTTCCCTGGCAGGACCAGCCAGTCACAGAGACACACAAAAGGGAAGTGGGGAGATGAGCTGAGCTCCTTGGAACGCAAGCAAAACAAGATGGAGAGGTACCACAGTGTGGGACAGAGTCTGAAAGGAATGGAGATGCAAAGTAGAATAACCTAGAACAGAATGGAATAAAACACAACACTCTATTTCATACACAATGTTACACTTCCATTTATATCCTAGTAATATGAAAAATTATTGCTCTTTCACTCAAACAGGAGCTCTTCCCATGTGTGCACCGGGGCCCCCATGCCCTTGCCCGTTTCCCTGGCAGGATGAGACCAGTCACCCAGATGCACAACAGGGAAGTGGGGAGAGGAGGTGAGCTCTTCCAGACGCAAGCAAAACACAGCAGAGAGGTGTCACGGTGTAGCACAGGGAACTGGGTTCATTTCCGTGTGCATTAAGGAGAGATTCAGAGCTTGTGAAGTAAGGGACTGAGGGAAGTGAAAACACTGGCAGACCAATTCCTGGGGAAACTTGCAAAGCCTCTCCTCTCACCTGATCAAAAGTTTGATTTTTACTTCCTTCTCCTTCATCCATCTCTTAAATTTTTATTGAAAAAAAGCAATTGCAAACCTTTCCCATATTTTCTTCTCTTTCTATGACCAAAAAGACCCAGTTTCTTCTCCCACTCCAGCCTGTGTCTCAGTTACTGGATTTGGTTTCCAGTAAAATTAATTCCTTAAGTTCCCAGTGACCTTCCTGCAGCTGGCCATGGCTCATTGGAGAGGAAAAAGCCCAGGCAGGCAAGTCTGCAGCAAAGGAAGAGCCAGCTCAGCAACAGGAGAGAAGAGGCAGTACCAAAATACCACCGGCAGCTGCTCAGTACAAACTATTAGAGGCTAATAGAGAGTTGCAGCTGATCCTCTCTGATTAAGAGAGGAGCCAACTACCCAAAGAAAAGCATGGCAAGAGGGGGATTAAAATCTGAAAGAGCCTGTCCTGCATGGCCAGAGGTGAGGGGAGCAGCCATGTGCTTGCTCTCCCTCTTGCAGCACAGGCTATGCTCTGCATTTCACTCACTGCCCAGCCTCAGCTAACACACAGATCCTGAGCAAGGCCATGCTCTTTCTTCTCACTGTCTGAACCAGGACTGGATGGATAAAAGATCAACACCTCTCTTTTCCTTAGGGAGAGTTATTGTAAACTGACCTGGACAAACCATGCTCCTGCCCCATCTCCTCCTCAAGCAGGGCCGAGGACCTCAGCAGCACGCACAACAATCCACAATTCCTGCTCTATTACAAAGACCCATGTGAGCTGCTTTTAAGCTCTTCCCAGGAGGTCTGTGAGCTTCCTATCCACAGGTGTGCTGAATTTGCAATCTGGCTCCAGCTGCTGAGGCAGGTCTCTGTCCCATGTCCCCAGACTCCTGTGTGTGGTCCAGGAGGGACGAAGATGGGTGGTGAAGGATTGCAGCAGACCAGTTTTCGGGGACCACTTTGCTCTCTGCAGGGTGCTACATTAGAGAAAAGCACCCCAAATTAGGAGGCGAGACAGCGTGCTGGCTCGGTGGCCATAAGGAAGGGTGCCTTGCCTGGAGAGGGAATGTGTAATGGCTTCTGGAGAAGTCTTCTTCTCTTACCCCTGTGAGGAACAGAGAGGGGCAGTCACAAGGGCATCTCACAGTACAGCCAGATGAGAGGCTGGCCCTTTGCAACACGAATAAGACCACAATTGCCAATTGCCATCACCAGAAGGGTCAGAAAGCGCAGAACCCCCAACACTCTTTAGCTTTCAAATAGGTCCCCTACTAATTTATTGGGCATTTTATTTTTGGGCTCTGCATTATGGATGTAGTAGGGGGAAATAATTTTCCCAAAATCTGTGTTTCCTTGTCCTTTGCCGCAGGCATTCCCTGTGGAAATGTGCTTGGATGCACAGTCCAGCAGCAGGATGCAGCATAGAAATTGAGGCCTGAGGTAAATGCATGGCACTGAGGTGAGGGAGCTGAGGGATATCATACAGTGCAGGGAGAGCAGAGTGGAGATAACATGGCAAGCAGAGCAGCCTACAGCTACTTTTGGCCTCTTTTCCCTGTTTTTACTCACATTTGGCTCCTTGCCCCATTTAGAGCCAATTTGGGTCTAGCTGCACAACTGCTGATGTACCTGTGAATACCCAGGATTTTAAATGTACACCATGCCTTGGCACCGGATAGCTGAGAGACATCCTTTAGACTGGGATGGACTTAAAATGTGTGCTGAGGGGACAGCAGAGAAGACATCACCGGTAAAACCCACAGCAGATGGGTCATTTTCCAAACAACTATTCCCTGCACATGATCTGCAGACACCATGGGCTGGCAGTAAGAAAGTGCATGAAGCTGAACCCTTTTCCAGCTTATTCCATGGTGCCCAGGAGCTCAGGTGGAGGAAGAGTGATGTGGATCACCCAGAAATCTGGAGCTGCACAAAAGGAGGATAAAGACAAGCTGGTACTGCAGAGCTGGTACAAACTCACGGGTCTCCAGGTGTTAGCTAGGGGTGTAACCAGCCAAGGATAGGTGGCTTTCCCGGGGCCACATCATCCTTTACTGGTCTCTGGCATGTTTTGCTCCTTCCAGGAGCAGCCAGCAATTACTGCTGCTAAAGGCATCGGTGGACAAGGTGTCTGTGGGTCTGAACCCAAATGGAGGCTCCCACGTGTTGCTACAGAGATCACGTTCCTTGACAAGTGTTGAGTTGCCTGTTGTTTCAAAGCCTCTTTGATTTGGCCACTACGTTTTCCTGGGACAGCAAGCAGAAACCCAGGGGGCTTAGCCCGGATGTGGGAGATGGCCGCGTGCTGCAGAAACAGCTGTGGAGGGGGACACAAAGACGGCACTGAGGCCTGAAGCCACGTGCGAGCACGTGCAGTGACGACCCCAAGCTGCCACAGAGCAAGTGTGGGCAGCTGGCAGAGGTCGTGCCCTTGTGCAAAGGGATTCCAGCACTCCCGCCCTCCACCCAGCCCTGGCAAACCTCGCGTGGAGGAAGGGCAGGACTCAGCAAGGTCAGAGGGGTCACGGCCTCCATGCAGCCTGGTTAAGCTGGTCTGAAAAAGGGGACAGGGTGATTTAATGCGGCTTGATGTTCCGGTAGGAAGATGTTTGAGAGCAGTAGGTCATTAGCACAGGTGGAAGAATAGCAGAAGAGTTTTTTTGGGTGATATCACTGAAAGAAAGCACCTGGATTTTATTTCTTGGCGTGAGCCCCCTTTGCTATCATAAGAGCCCAATCCTGAGTTCTCCAAAAGCCCAGGATTGTGAATGGAAACACATGAAAACAGGTAGCATGCCATGAATGAGGTTCAGCTGTGGTCCATATGGATGCACAATTAGAAGATAAAAAGTCATTAAACGGTTGATTGGTTTGTCTAAGCTCAACCAAGAAATGAAGCTGGGAGCTTGAATTTGTATTGAGATCCTCTCCAGCACCTCAGAAAGCCATCACCATTTCTTTTCCTGGTAGCCTCCCAGGCTTGGCTAATCAGGACTTTCAAATTTGTTGCAGAAGAGCGAAAACAGAGGCTCTGGGGCAACTGGAGTGAAACTGTCTTGGTGTGACCATTTCTGTGATTGCACAGAACAGGCAGATAATGGGAATGTATCACCCATCTCTCTACTCTGAGACAGCAGTCAGCGGCTGTCCGTGGCAGCACAGCCATCCCCAGACAGAGCACACACACCTCTCGTACGGACCCCTCCTCTGCTGCAGGCACCAGGATGACGCCTCACCTCTGACCCCTGTGCAGAGGCACCTTCTTGTGACATGTGGGAAGAGACAGCTCCCTCCAGGGAAGGGTGCTGCTCCCAGCACCCGGCACCCTGCACTGGCAGGGTGAGGACACAGCAGCACCAAGGTGACCGTGGCTGTGGGGCCCTGCCCTGTCTCTGTGTCCCAACTCAGGGAACACCGGTGGGAGGCACATCCGACACCTATCTCACATCATCCTTCTGCTGCAGCAACCTGTGGTGGATCCTCCAGGAGGACTGACGCTGGCTCTGCCTCCCCACCCTTCTTCTTCCCACTCCAGCTGGATCTAATGGCTCAAATGTTTTCTGCACCCT
This sequence comes from Atrichornis clamosus, assembly GCA_013400975.1. NCBI lineage: Eukaryota > Metazoa > Chordata > Aves > Passeriformes > Menuridae > Atrichornis > Atrichornis clamosus. Next base: position 22,863 of record WBMZ01005144.1, read on the forward strand.
GGAGCAGGGAATTTAATATACCTGCTGACATTTTAACTGCCATTAATTCTAATGAATCTAGATATTCTTGCTGTCCATATCTATTTAGTCTTTCTCTGAATCTTGGTGCATTTTTGCCTTTGGGAATTTCTGGGGCATGCTCATTGCGTGTCATAGGGGAAAATAAATTAAAGAAAAACAGATTTTCACAGCTTGATATTTTCTTTCACCTGTTTCACTGTCATGATGTGATAAGAGAGACCTATTTACCATTTCCTATACTCTCAGCCTGTCTTGTGACTGATTTCCCAAGCTTTCAAAGTGGCAGATTCCCCATAAAAGAACCATCCTCTGACTTGCCTGCAGGCAGGTGTGGGTTGGAATGCCAGTTTTCCTTTGTTTGATATTTTTTTCTTAGTGGCACTGCTTAAAAATCCTGTCACTATGCCCTAGTCACAAGACACGTAAGGTTTCACCTTCCAAGAAATTTGTTAATGCAAGGATGGGTTTTGTGTAGTGTATTACAAAAATAAAGGAGTGATTAAGGTCACAAAGGCCGTGGGTGACAGCTCAGGGCTGCTGGAGGAGGTTGGCATCTGGGCTCTCCAGGTAAACAGGATTGTAGAGCTGCAAGGAGATAACAGAAAGGAAGAACTGTTTTTGTCAGCCTTTGTCCTCCCTTCCTGCAGAGGCCAAACATGGTTTGGTTGTTCTTGTGGTCTCCCTCTGTTCATCCATGACCATTTTCAGCCCTTCCAGGCTTCAATCTCCAAAGCTGTCCAGTCACAGCAGCAGCAGCAGTTCTTGATGCCTGTCGCCCTGTCTGCTCTGGGCCAGGGGTTTTCTCTGGCCTCTTTGGGGATGTACCACTTGCTCAGGTTTTCTACAGTGGACAATTTTCCTCTCTCAAACACAATATATTGAATTTCACTGGAAGTTCACCAGGCCCGTTGCTGTGCTACCTTTGTGTGAGCACCCATGGACAACGGGTCTGATTCCATACGCAGCCAAGCGATGCTGAGTTGGGGGAGGAAAAGGTGGCTTATGAATAAATACATAGTATTTCTATATAAATATATATTATTATCTATCTATTAAAAATATTTAAATAAATATGTACAGAAGTATAGACAGTTGGGCAAATAGCCTTGCAAATCTGACCAGAAAAATATCACAGCAGTAAAGTGCTATCAAACCCCAGAGCCATATTTTCATTTCTTCCTCATGCAGATTTCCCTATCTCAAGGCAAAGGTGTGGTGGACAAGCCAGCTTCTGGCTCGCAGGTGAACACACTGCTCAGGAGACTGTTATTCCACCCTCAATATAATGAGTCAGTGTGTTTATACAGTTAAACTATTAAGATAATTTTACTCCTCAAAGTCTTAAAGCTTCTATAATTAGCCTCTGGCAATTTTAGGTTTGGAGCTATTAACGTGAATTGGAGGTTCATTCCTGGACAACTGCCTGTTCTGGCTGTTGGCCGTGTTTGACTGGTCTGGGGGTGCCTGGGGTGGCTCTGACTGGGAGCTCAAGTCCTCACACAGCTTCTCCCACCTACCTGCAGTAACTACAGGCAATGGAGTTCTTGGGATTGTAAAGCAGAATGCCCTACTGAAGTAGCAAAAGTTTTGGAGATCCACTGGAGAGTCCCAGGAAATACACAGTCGCTGGGAACAGCCCGAGAGCGGTACAGAATTGAGACATGAAGGCTCTTGCGTTTAGTATGGGTGGCTTCAGCAAGAGGTCTTCATTACCCGGGATTATTCCTTGTGTTTTCCAAGGTTTGTGCGTCTTTTTCTAAGCTTGGCTTTTTAGTGCCAGGCTCTCATGCAGGTACCATCAGATTTGCACGAGCTCAATGTGCAGCTGCTTTGCTGGAGCCAGGATCTGGCCCCGAGGGCCCAGTGCAAATTCCCAGCCTGGGAGCAGCAGCAGCCCCCGGCATCACCGGGGTTTCTTCCCACAGACCTCATGCAGTGCAATGAAGACAAGCTCTCCCGTGCAAATGGCAGGAAGGGAGGGGCTGAAGGAGGGGGTTTCCTCTCCTGGAGCCCGGAGCAGTTTGCACTCCAGGACTCGAGCCACGCCAGACACGTGGTGCTGGCACAGACCTGCAGCTCGCTTCCGTTGCATGGTGGAGTGGGAAGGGGCAGGGGGGGATCAGGATGTAGTCCTCCTTGCCATGGGTAGCTCCTGTAGGGCCTGAGGGACAACAGTGTCACACACTTTGCTTTTCTGTCATAAACAGGCCTGAAGACACCTTCTTTAATTCATGTTTGTGTAGCCCTGGCAAAACGCCATGTAAGTGGACTTGAAGCGACACGTCCAGTTCAAGCACACCTCGACACTGAAGTTCTCAGATCCCTTTTGTCCTACACTCACATTAGATCTCCTCAGACTGTGGCAAGTCTGAGATTTGTCTCTGGAGACAAATTTTGGGGTCCAACCAATTCAATATTTAGTTACAAGTCCCCTAAGCCACAGTTTCCAGTGCTATGCTGCCATTCAGAGAAGAACTCTGCACGCAGTCAGGCTGAGCACTGAACACTCTGAGAGCTCTCTGTCCCAGACGGGAGAGTCTTCAAACAAGGCTTGGCTGGTAGAAACAAAAATTAAGATGGTCATGGATTTGCCCCATTGAACAGCACCTTCCTTCAGCTGCTGGCCAGGAAGAATAATTTCAGAGGTGCTGGCAGCCAGCCCAGGCACATGGCTGCAGGATTGAGCAGACTTTGATCTGCTCAGTTTGTTAATCTGCCCACATGTGCCACGTGGCTCCTCCCCAGGAGCTCCCAGCTGCTTTGGTGCCTGGCAAACCTCCCATGTCCACCCTTCCCTCCCTCCTCCTCTCTAAGCACCTGCTTTCACGGCAAGGGAGGGAGTGGACACCCGGCTCTCCCCTTCGCTGCCAGCCCAGGCATTGTGCAGTGCAAGTCCTGCTCTCCAGACGCATCTCCTCAGATGAAAGTGAGAGACAAAAGGGAGCTGCCCAGATCATGTGCTCTGCATTAAGCCAGGCATCTCCCCTGCCATTCCCATGCTCTCCATGCTGCTGGGCCTTTGGCAGCCCTCCCACCATGACCCTAAAGTCATTCCCAACTGTGCTTCTCATGCCCCACATGGGCTCTTCGGGTAAACAAAAGCCACCCAAAATCTCTGCCAAACGCAGGTCCTCCCTCCCCTGCCTGCAGCAGCCAGGCTGGCAGCTCCCTGCCTGTGTGCCCCAGCTGGCCCTCCTGGGGCCCCCTCCTCCTGGCCTGTGCAGCTGTGTCCTTGGGGATAGTGGCAGCTGCTGGGGTGAGGAGTGGGGATCTTTCAAAATGCCCATTTGTGATGGGCTGTCATGGGAAGGAACCAAAAATGATGCCCTCTCCCTGCCTGCCTCCCTCTGGACCCCCAGGTACCCTCCCTGGCAGGGGTGGGTATCTTCAGGAGCAGGTGAAACCTGCTGAGGACTGAACCAGATCTTGATGGTGCTTCTCCCTTGCTGTTTACTTGAAAAGTCAAATCGGGGATGATTCTAATCCTCGCGGATGAGCATCATCGTCATGCAGCTCCGGTACAGTTGTGTTTGCTGGTGAGGTGGAACAGCCCACCTGCCAGTCTCCATCCTTCCCCCACCATCCCTGCGCGCTAGTGGCTGCTGCTAGGAAAACCAGTGATGCATCTTCTCTGGGAATAGCAAGCATGTGATTGTTCCTAATCCGACATAGCCAATGCAGTCCTGATAAAAACAATCCCTCATCAAGAGTATTCCTGATGACCTTGGACAGAAGCTGCTGTCCCTGCCAACCATCCCCAGCTGCACCAATACTCCTTCAGGAATATTTCCTGTGAATACAGCACCCTACTCCTTCAGAATTGCCAAGGATCTTACCCAAACTTTGCCTTTGACACAAAGGGCCTGATGCTGGGCAACACCTCCCACTCAAACTGGAGTCCCACAGCAAGAGTAAACCATCACATCCAGAGAGAGGTTAAAAACAGGGAGTCAGGAAACACCCCTGGCTGTGCCTGCCCTCACCCAACTGCGTACCCCCATACACCACTCCACGCTCTGCAGGGGGATGTAATCCCTCTGGGAGCTCCTCTGTGTATTTTAAGATTCTTTCTGTCCTTGCAAGGACAGAAGCAGTGTGTGCTTGGGACAGCTCTGTGACTGCTTCCTTCCTATGTGATGTCACACCACAGCCATGTGGTCCTCACCCGGTTCCATCAGGTGCTGGTCCACGGCCCTCACCCAGGCAAGCAAAGCAGGGGGTTGTACCAACAGCCAGCAGTCAGAAATTGTGCTTCCTTCCCCCTGTCATGACCCCACAGAAACAAAATGCAAATATGTGTTTAAAAAAACAAACTGCAGGGAGCTGGCAGGGGACCAGGTGTCATGTCTGTGTCACTGTGTCAGCTCTGCAGGGCCCACGGCAGCATCACCAAGACAACAACCATTCAAAGGAGGAGCAGTCGGTTCCCCTGGAGAACAGAGAAGCAGCCTGACCCGGGAGCGTCCCAGGGCTGCTTGGCTCTAGATAAGTATCTGCTTCCCGCACAGCACTTACCTCCTTTTCCAAGGCTCTCATCACTGAAGCTGAGAGGCTTCATGACTGATTTAACTTTTCCAACAAACTAGCTGGGAGGTGAATATTATTTCACGCCAGAGATGAGGGCACATTGATTGAACTCACCTAGAAAGCCTGTTAAAAAGAAGCAAGGGAATTTAAACCTGTGGAGCCCTGGTATTGCTCATTAGCTGTAGGCACAGGCTTTTCTCTGTGGGAGTGCAGCTGAACCCCCCACAAGCCATTTCTCACCGAGGAGCCTGTTAGGACATCATTTCATCCAACCACACTGTGGCTGGGTCAGAAATGAGAAGATGAAAGGTGCTACCTGGTAGTACAAAATGTTTGCAATCCTGAGTTAAAATGATTTTTTCATAAAAAACCCCAGGAGGGTGGGAGAATGGAGTGGGCATAAAAGGCAATTGCATCCTTTGGAGAAACAGAATTCTGAGTTCCTTATGCCTCTAGAATGTGGCACAGGGATGAAAGGCAATGCATTTGGTCCACCCTGCTTAGTCGGTAGCCCTGCCTCCCTGCCTCCCTGCTGCTGTGAAAGCTGAGGAGGGCCCACGCTCAACTTTTCCTTGCTGCCAATCTGCAGGTGCCCCACTGTGAGCGTCCCCCTGTGAGCTGAGCCCGGCTTTCTGCCCCAGCAGATGCAAAGACCTCACGCTCGCTCCCGGCAGCTTGCTTTTCCAGCCCACGCAGGGGAAGCCCGGCACGCTGGCAGCTGGCACCCCTCCAGACACCCCTGCTTGGCACTGCCTGGCTGCAGGGAGTATGGTGGAGCTCAGACAGCAAATGCAACACATCCTCTGGCCAGAGGGAAGGAATCCCTGAACAGAATGCTCGCACCGTTCGGCTTCTGACTTGAGCAATATCTCACTGTGGTCACTACAGGGATAACATCGTGGCAGGAAAAACTACGCTGGAAGCAAGACGTGTGTGGGGGCTGAGGCAGCCGGAGGAAGAAGCAGCGTAAGCAAAAGGAGGAAATGCTATGGTGAGCCAAATGAGACTCACCTCGAGCAGGGAGGGGTCTTCTTCATGTACCAGGGATCCAACCAAGCACAGACTTCACTTTTGTACTTTGAAGAGAGGTAAAGACACTGGCTCCCCCACCCATGGCCCAAAGACCTTTGGGAGGGAACCCTTCTGTTGTGCTCGCCTGGTGCCAGCCCTGCTCCTACAGGGAACGTTTGCCATCCAAAACCAGCTGGGCAAGAGTGAGAGCAAATATTAAATCTGCTGTGTGTTTTTTGGTGCTCCAGAAGTTGAAGACCCAATCTGATATCTTGAAAGGCACCTAATTGCCCCTGAAGCCTGACTACAACCTGGAAAAAGCCTCACCAGAATAGCATGTTTGAGCATCTAACTGCAGGTTGAATTTCTCTTATTTTCAGTCAAAAGAAGCCTGAAAATGTTTCTTGGAGCCTTATTTTCAAGGGCAGCAATCTAACACTTTTTGGGTTTTTTTTAGTTAAGCAAGACTGGCAATTGGAAATGCTCACATTTCAGTGAGCATTGAGAAGTATTGATAAGAAGATTCCTGGAATGAATTCAGCTGGTTCAGACTGCAGCATGCCCTGTATGCACACAGGATTTAGAAATAGACATTTTTAGAAATAAATACGGTGCTGGTGCCCCAGACTGTCTGTTGCCCAATGCATGCAATAGTTGCTCTCTGTTTACTCAAGGTTAGGCCCTATCATCCCAGTCTCCAGGTTGTTTAATAGAGAAGTGATACCTCTGTGCCTTTTTTTTTAAGGCATTTTGCATGGGCACTCAGGGGTGTTTGGAGCTGACGTTTTGGAGTTGTCCCTCTCACCATCCTAGTCTCTTCCATAGTCCTGTGTTGTACTGAGCCGTTTTCCTAAGGGAGGCATTGTGGGAATTTGAGAAAACACCCAGAGCATGCAGTCTGCAAACTTGCTATTCTCACTCACTGGAAGTGAAACCATTCCTTCCCTGAGAGAAATAGAGACTTATGTTTTCGGGTCAACACCACACTAAACGTGTGCCTTCTGGGGAACGTCCTTGACATCTGGTTTTAAATGTGTGTTAATGAACAAACCAATGCCTCCAAGCAGAGTCGTGGCTCCCAGAAGAACACCTTAATCATTAACCATAAAGTGCGCGATTTTCCTGCAGCTTAGAGAGCGGGAGTTTAGATGGAGTCTCGTTAAAGGCCATCAGGAAACATCCCAGCTCCAGTGCCTGGGAGGGCAGGGAGCAGGGACCGCTCACAGCCCATGGTGTATTATAGATTCCATCGACTGAAGATGTTCCCCCACAAAGGTACTGGTCTGCAGCAAGGGCAGGGCAGGGCTGAACTCTGATTTACATCCCAGAAGGACTTTAATTTGGTCTCTTTACAACCTGAAAAGGGATTTCCCACCTGGATTCCTCTTATCATCCCATCAGACATTGCTGAGCTGTTCTCAAGTTCAAGTGGTTTTCAGATCTGCCCTCATCACGATTTTGCACGCAGGAGGGAGAGTTCGGGTCAACCCCAAAATGAGCAACTGGGCTCACAAAAACTAACAAAGCTTTTAATCAAGGCATCCCCGAGATAATTTGTTGGGCGTGGGGGGAGTTGTGTGGTTTTTTGTTTGGTGTTTTTTTGTTTTTGTTAGGTATTCAAACATTCCGACGGCCTTGTGTGAGTGCCAGGAAGCTACACTGTGAGGACCAAATGAAACCAAGATGTGACCCTGGAAGGCAGCCTTTGCTTTAATTTTCTAAAGGCTGAGGACAGGGGAGCCAGTGAGGGCTGGAGGCACAGAAGTCACTCGGGTGGTTTGCCTTGCAAGGACACTGCCCCAGGGTCTGATCACCCCCCTTTGTCAGCCCAGCATCTCTATCAGCTGCCCCACAAACACTCTGACTCAGTCGGTCACTCGCTCCACAAACAGAATATTTGCTCTCAAATACTGAAGCCAAAATCAATTGCTGAAAAGGACACCCAGGTACTGAATGGCCTGGAAAGAGAGGGTTGAGGTTTTTTAGTGTCCATGTATGTGTGTACACAGGACATATCAAGTCAGCTCTGCAAACAAACTGGTGCCATCAGCTGAAAGTTCCCAGGGTTTCTAGCAGCAATAGGGGAAAATTGGCACTGAAAAAGAATAAGCAAAGTCTGCAGCCATCACCAGGCACATGGGAGCTGAACAAAGAACAGATTCGGGTTACTGGGCCAAAAATGTTCTCTGTCTTTTATCATATGTTTGCAGAGCTTGTGCAGTCCTTTCCCTACACCTTAATGCAGCATCCAAATAACTTTCTCCTAGAAAGAGGAGGCAGGGCTGAACAGCATTTCAGTAACTTGTCAGTGCCTGAAATGTTCACAGAAACCTTGATGTAATAAAAATATGGATGCATTGATGACAAGGGCAGTGATCAGTCTTCTCTTCTGTATTGGTGGGAGGTAAAGGGTAAGCCAAGAAATCTGTAATTTATCTAGGGCTTGAAGAGAAAGCACTATTAAAATAACCTTTCCTCTTCTGAGTGACATCCTCATCTTGTGTGGTGGGATTAGAAATCCCACCCAAAAGACAGCTGGCCTTTACCTGAACTGCCAGCTCCCGTTTCTTCAGAGAGCTTCTCATTCTTCAGAGAGCTTCTCATTCTTCAGGGAGGATGCAGGGAAAACCAGTGAGTTCACTCCCAGTGACCTGAAAGCAACTGGGAACTGTAGGCAGAGCTTAAGGCCAAAGCTTCCCCTGGGGAAGGATCAGAGTCAGGATAGGCAAAATTATGTTGCAATTTCTGGGACAAGAATGTATAAATAAGCTCTTGACCCACTGAACTCGAGCTACAAGAAGAGGATAAACCAAGCAGGAACACTGAGATCCACTAGACCCTGAGTCCTGCTCCCTTAGGTCAGGTTCTGATGAACACCAGTTACAGCTATTAAAGTAGCTTCTTTAAGCATCATCATCTACTGCTGCTTCAGCTGGAAGCATACCAAGATCCACAGGATCATCTCCAGGCTGACCCAGTGGAGATGGGCTTCTTAAGCCCACAATTCCTCCGTCTCCTGCTCAGTGCATTTGCAACTTTAGATGTGTTTCTTGAGCCAAACACACCATCACATTGCACTTCACAGAGGACAGCAAGCTTGAACTCACAGAGCACTCAGTTTTGCCAGAGATCACGCAGTGATGCAATACCAGCAGCTTTCCTAAACAAAGCCAGTTCAATGGATGCACAATGCTGGGTTTACAGTGTTCTCCCACTGAAGCCATCCGTGATGCACAAGTACACTGGGGGTAAGGTTAGTCCTAGAGCAAAATATTCTGGGACAACAGAGTGTAGCTACCTTACAGATCTGGTTAAATCCCTGCCAAGGTTTCTGGCCCGTTGCACCGTTCATTGAGAACTTAGACTCAATATGAGTCCAAGATTTGAAAGAACAAGAACATACGGTCCTCAAGGTAGTGTGAACCTGCTTGTTATGCCAAAGGCAGGAGTGCTATAATGTGTGTGTGGCTGGTACAAACCCATACTGGAAGGGGAGGTGACTCCAACTGAAAAAGCTGTATCCAGAGACTTAATTTACAGCTGAATTCTGAAAGCTCAGGTCTCTCCCACAGGTGCAAATAAAAGTGAAACATTACCAGGAAGTCTGGGATCTGAGATAGAAACTCTTTGCAACTGTAAATATTTCAGTGGGAGACTGTAATTTTGTTAGTTCTTGTGGGTGCTCTATTTTTACATAGAGCAGCAAGTGAAAGCAAGAAGCCTGGTTTGGGTGTGTCTGAAGACAGTGGGGATGCTGGTGTCCCCCTCCTCAGGACATTCCTGCCAGGAGGACCTTTGCTGGACAGCCCAGGAGGCTGCGAGTCGAGAAGCAGCCAGGCAAAGGCAGAAGCCACGTGAGCTGGAGATGGGGAAGCCCTTCCCTGGAAGATCCACGCTGCTGTGTTTCCACCTTGCTCTGGCGCTGAGCATCAACCTGTGGTGGCCCAGGGGGGCCATGGCAGAGCAAGGCCCTGGAGATGCCCAGCGAGAACCAGTGAATTGTGCAACAAGGATATTTGTACTACTGCTGTTTACAGCCTCTACAGTTTTGTCTTTCTTTTTCATCCCTTCCTCTTTTTTTTTGTCTTGACTTTCTTGGGAAGTGAGCACACAAATTGTGACACAAACTGTGGTTTCATATATAACACAGCTGGAGCACACAGCCATGGAAACTTAGACTTAAGGATGACTTACTAGTTCTTATTTTGTCTTGTTTTGATTAAATTGAACAGTAGAAGGGATGACAATTATGGGATCCACTTGCTCCTCAGGAAACATCATTGCCTGTCAGTTACTCAGTATTTTTGTAGGTGTACAAATACCTATTTATATAAATATGCCTGCATATTTCTAATTAAACCTAGCAAAAATATATAAAAAGTCAAAACTAGTTGGGAGAGGTCAGAAAAGAAAATAAATTAAGATATTAGGAAAAACTTTCACTTTACTTGAGGTTGCTCATACTTTCAGACCGGAATGAAAAGACCTCAGAGAATTTCAAAACCTGAAGTTTGTGTCTTGAGCCTTCATCCAAAACATGATTCAATGTAAATTGTTTGATTAATTTTATTCCTAAAGAGAAGCCAGTATTTTTCCAAACAACTCTAATGACGGATTTGTGAAATAACCATTTGTCTTTGCAGCTATAGCCTTCTAATTAGACTTTCATTCTAAGGTGAATTTTTAAACCCTTCAAACCTGAGACATTACACACAATCCTCTCTAATCTCTTCCTGAGGAAATTATTGTACTATTTAATGTTCTTTGTGCTAGGTAATTACAGCAGGCTTCTTTCCTCCTTTCCATTCCTTGTTCTCTTTATTTACATTTGCAATGGGTTCATAGGGCCGGAGTCTCTGCTGACTTCCAGTGTATTATGCTTCAGTGAGATGCAGCAAGAAGAGAGGGACTTGGTGAGATTATTCAGCATGGAAGATTTGGGTTTTTAACACAAAAACTGCAATGCCCTTTTCCCTTCAATACACATACCAAGACAAACACAGCATAGCAGCTGCCTCACAGGCTGTGGGAGGAAATAGAAGGGCAGGGAGGAAAAAACCACATGCAGAGGAAATTCTGAGAGTTTCCANGACAAACACAGCATAGCAGCTGCCTCACAGGCTGTGGGAGGAAATAGAAGGGCAGGGAGGAAAAAACCACATGCAGAGGAAATTCTGAGAGTTTCCAGATGGCAAACACCAGAGCAGAGGTCAGCAAATGTTTGAGATGATTGCAGGCAGTGCTTTTTCTCTGCCCAACCAAAGGTTGAGTGTCCTGCTAGGAGGGCAGAGCTCTGTCCCGAGGCAGCACACAGGCAATTGGTAATGCTTCAACTCTGTTCAAGGCTGTGCCTTTTGGCTCTGCTGTATTGGACTTGGTGGGAGCTGGGAGTTTCTCATGGATGCCCTCACAGAATGTCAGAGCTCTTTAGACAGCAGTTGCCAGCCCTGACTCTACAGGGCCTTGGAAGTTGTGGGCTTTGAAAATTAGGAAGAATGGCTGATGCCCAAGTCATATTTTATTTCCTTAAGAAGAGAACAATGAATAAAAGCAACATTCCCTAGGACTGGCAGCAGAGCCAGCATCTGTAAGGCTGAGAGGATATTCAGTCCAGCAAACTGGGCTGGAATTCAAGTGGTGTGTGCTGTTCCTGGCTCTGCCTGTGACCTGTAACAAACCTCATCACCTCTGCTAGCTCTTCTGCCTTTCCCAGCACCATTCCTCAGACAAGAACTCCAGTGCTATACCACATCGCCAGCCAGCTCCTGGTTAGGATGTTTTCTCCAAAGGCAGGACGCAGTGTATTCATGAAAGGCAGACTGAACTCCATGCAGACTTTATTGGCTAATCCCTCTTTAATGAGACTGGTAAGAACAAGTCATATATATACACACACACACACACACACACACACACACAGAGCTGTTTGCACATTATAATACAATAGCACTTAATGTTGAGGCTAGAGGAGCTCAGCATTCTTTGAAAATGAAAGCCACAACAAGTGAATCTTGCATTAGCGAAAAACAAGTAGCCTGTTTGCTAGTGATCAGCTTTGTTGCTTGGGTACCAAGCACAGAAGTTCCTTTTTGCTTCCTGCCAGGAGCCTGTAAGTGTATGCTGTATTTTATTTCAGTCCAGAGCCATGATGGCCATTTATTCATCTCCACTGAAATGCCCCATTTGCTTCACACAGACCCAGGCCGGATCAGAGACAATCCTGCCTGCCTCGTGAGGGAATTCACCCAAGGCTGCCTCAAGGATCTTTCAAGGGAGGATTTGAAATCTTAAAAGCCTTATTGTCTTGGTAAGGCTCAAAAAACAGTGATCCTCCACCTAGCTGCTTTCCTGTGAGCCACTGAAGGAATGCAGGCCTGTGCTGCCAGGCAGCTGCTGGTAGCTCCCTGTGCTGGCTCTGTCACAGTGGGATGGCTGAATTGGGGTGGAGAAACTCCAGCAGAGACTGCTGGACTTGTGCTTTTACCAACCTGGAACAGCTGTGATGACTTGCCGATGTGTTCTACAGAGAAGACAGACTGGTATCTTGGGGCATCAGCAGAGTCAGTGTGATTTAACACAGCATCACCCATCAGCTGAGCCTCAGGAACCCACAGCACTGCAGCTGGGAAGCAGAATACATGAAGCTCAGAGGTGCTGGCACTCGGGTGAAGGACAGTCACCTCTCCTTATTCTGGGAATGAATCTGCCTTCGCATTTTCTATTGCAAATCAGAGGATTCATTCCTCAGTTCCCAGTACTACAGATTCTGCAGAATTAAGCCAAATTCCTTCCTATCATCACATCTAATAAAATTGCATGACAAATTAGGTCCCTGGACAACATGGCTGCAAGTCACTGTGCCCTTGAGGGGCCTCCACAGCCATCATCACCTAGGAGAAATAATTACATCCACCTGAAGAATGAAACCCAGCTGATTCCATTAAAGATGTAGCGAGACCTCAGCCAAGTTAATATGGAGGGAAAAGCAGAAATTCTTACTGATATTAGCAAATTTTGAGATACACAATGAAAGGAAGTTGATTTGCAAAGTAACAGTTCCAGGTAAATGCTTTTCAGAACACTATCACTACTCCAAGCTGCTGTGAAGAAGAAAGCCAAACAACCCCAGTGACGTTTTCCCCTTAGTATCTTCAGTGCTGGGGAACAGGGATTTTTCCAGAGTAACTTCAGACCCTTAAGTAAAGCAGCCTAGCAGTGAAAACCCAGCAGAGTTCTCAAACACTAACAGGTCAAAACACTGGTAAATCTCAGCTTCCTCCCACTATGGCAAACACCTCTGCAATTGGTGGAAAGACCCAGTCACACTAACAGAGAGCAAAAGCTGCTCTTGCTCTCTCCTTGCAGAGTGTGCTCCCTGAGGGAAGGGCTGGAAATAAACTTCACTGATTCCCAAGAGAACAGCAACTGCAAAAATAGTGTCATTCTATTTAGTGGCATTACCACTATCACAGATATTTAATTTGCTAATCGATGGTATCCAATTCAGCCCCAAAAATACATTTTTCCAGTTAAAGAGAAGGTCCACAGCCAGTGCAGGGAAGATCCTTAATGAGCTGTAGTGGGGCACTTTGAGCATTCAGATTTTTGTCTTAAAATAAATGGTTGTAGGAGCGATGGGGGTACACACTAAACGATGCCAATTGCCCACTGAATCACCTCAAAGTGGCAGCTGGGATGAGCTGTCTGGCTAAACAAGCAAATTTCCTTTAAAAGCAAAAGGTTTTGTTCTTTTACACCAAGTCACATTTTCACCAGTTAATAGCAGGTCCAGGGACAAGAAATGACAAAGTGGAAATAAAACTCAGCAGTTTAAAGAAAGAGTTCAAGCACAATTGTATTTACTAGTCACTGAAAGAAGGATCCATCTGCATTTATGAAAACCAAATCAGATTGATCACAACCATTTTTAAGGTAAAGAATTAAGAAACACTTGACTACCTTTATACTAAATCTTATGAAGTGCCAATACATTTAAATAGCCATGTCAGCTTATAAATCAGCTTTAACATTCAGTGACTATGAGTAAGAGAAGATTTCACTCCAGTTTCTGTGTGCCTTCAAGTTTTCCAAGAAAACTGAAAGAACTTGCCATTAACAGACAAGATTAAAAAAGAAAAAAAAGAACCCAAATCAGGAATCTAAACATTGCTCTATCTTATGAAAAGCAGTGATGAGTTAGTCTCCACAGGTGGTTTCTCAAGAACTTGAAACTACCCTTGGAATACAAAGCAAGGCTTCCTACAGAATCAACACACGTATTACATATCAGTATTTTCAACTATCTGCAAAGCCTCACTCTGAAGTGTTTGCTCCCACCCCTTTCACTACCACTGCCATTTCCCCTGGGTTTACTGTGTACAACAGTACTGTAAACAAAGCCTGCAGTAGCCTGGAGAAGTTACCTGGCTGTTCATACTGGACACCAGATGAAGCATCTGTAGTAAAACTCAGTGTGTGCTGGTAACTTTTACCTTCACTTTGAGGGCAGTTAACAGGGCAGATACAGTCAAGTGCTTAAACCTAAAACTTTTCCCACTTCTAAAGCTATAGACTTATAAACTGATGTTCAGTTGCTTTTCATCACTTGCTTTAAACACTGCTCTGGTAGTATTCAGTTGTACAAAAAATGCTAAAGACATGTTTAAGTAAAAGATACATCCCACAGCATTGAGCCTGTATCTCACTCTGCCTTGCAAGGAAGTACATCCAACATAGATTAAGGCCAGAAAGAGCATCTACTTTATCCTGCAGCTGTAACAGAGACTTAAGAATATCAACAACGTCTTTAAGTGCTTTATATTTATTATAAAGTATTAATAATTGAATGTATGGAAAATTATTCTCTATACAAGAGAATAAAATGACAGCTTTTACAAGTTATGCTATACAGTGCATGAAATGCTGCACATTTTTTCAGCTGCTTAAAACAGTATTTGCTATACAAGTCAAAAAGGGTAGACTTAGAAGTTTATTTATAATACAGTGTGTTAGAAAGCACAAACAAGTAACATTCAAAATAAACAAGCTCCCAAAAATCTAAAGAAATCTTTAGATGGCATGTACACAGATTATACTCAAGTTTCAATATACATGTCATTGTTCCCCACAAGATGCTCCACCTTACTGGATTCCTGGAACATGATGATAATTGAAGGTGCAAGAAAAGCACCTCTCAAGCCATGTAAGGACTGGATGGGCAGAACAGCAATTTCCTGACGTGTTCTCCACAGTCTTTGGCTCTACTGTTTATTACAGCCATATACTGTGGCAACACAAGAAGAGAGATGGGCTTCACCTACCAGTACTGCCAATGCCAATCCAGTTATCTGGGGAGCTGCGAGAGCAATTCAAGGCACTCTTCCCAGTGCTGCCAGCCCACAGAACCCCCTGTGCAGGACACAGCATTTTAAGAGAACAATCAGGCTGGACTAAAGGATGTTCTTGAAGGACATGGAACAAAGAGTTCAAGACAAACTCCTGCAGAATGTCCAGTTCAAAGCTCATTCGTACTTCAGTTTCCAGGCACACCAGCCTAAGAGAAACATTCATGTGTGTGTCTAACACTTTAAAGCACACTGCTTCAATGTGTTTAGTTGCTTCTGGTTAAAGTGGTGTCAGGTATCAGCAGCTTTGAAGATAGTGTTCTTGGGGCATGTTGAACCTAATCTCACAGTAAGTTTTAAGCCTTCTTCACAGTTAAGCAGTTGTTTCCTTTGCTTTTCTTTCTCCTTAAGAGGCAGTGTCTACAATGAATCAGCTTTTACAACTGTTCTGCTTACAACACAAACCAGAATGCCAACACCCCCCCAAAAATATACTCACAGTAAGTTTGCTCTGATGCATGTGGTATTGACACTTAATTGTAAGCTTCTCCCATAATATAAAATAGCTCCTAGATTGAAAAGATTTAAAGATATTGCACGGTTGTATTTTACTTTTGCCTCCCAATCTCATTCCAAGTATTTACGGAACTGTAAACAAGTCATTTTTATAGTCCTCAGTACTGTACACCTGCATTCCCAGGAACTGGAATTCAGTGACACCTTCGTTAGAGATACAGTAGCCTAAGCACAGTGAAAGTTCTGTCCAGCTGCCCTCTTCACACAGTAACCAACAGGCCATTCCTCCCACATTCACACCTTCAGCTTCCTCTTCTGATCAAAGTAGGCATCAAATCTGGATAACGCATATTCCTGGAGAAATAAGGAACATTCAGCACTCAAACCAGTAAACAGCTCAGTTTTCTTATTTGGGATGGGGAAGCATAATGAAGGTATTAACTGTGTTACTTTCCTAATCCATCATCTCAATGCATTAATTAGCTCTACTGCGAAGGATAATCTCTCCAGAGGTGTTCTGGCCTCTTAAAATTTCCTCCAATCTTGTTTGAACTCTAACACAATTAGCTGCTGCCAAAATGTCAGAAAACTCAGGTACTAAAAATGCCAGGACTTCACTGAAAAGGTTGGCTCCTGCAACCCTTCCTGCAAGGTATTCCATGTACTTGACAATCCTATCACTTTACAGCACACCAAGCATAGATCAAGAGTCAGACTGATCAGTTTCTCAAGTACAAGCAGCTCCGTGGCACAGATATTGTTGCACAATGAACATCACCATGTCACATCATGTGCTGCTGGAGTACTCAGTTCAACATTCTACCTAAATGTTGGCTTCTCTTGCAGGGGATGCATCACTGCAGAATAATGCTGCACTGCAAGGCATCACTCCACCACAAGGCCTGACACAGGGTTATACACTCTCTACATAACCATGGGAACAATTTCAGAAGTTTTTGCAACCTTAGATGTTCTTTACATTCTTAAGGAAAGAGCACAAACTAGCGACAAGTTGATTTTTAAAAGCTTTACTCCATTTCGAAGATATTGGTAGCTGTGAGAGGCCATTCCATTTCCTTTCTCATGATGTACCACAGGTTATTTATATTACTCATTTTCAGTTGTGAGAAACTACAATTAAAAAACTTACCAGGTAACCAAACTCAATGGATGAGATCTTTGCTTGTATAATAGACCACAGACCCCAGAAGAAGTGTGATGCAAGGGCAAACCTGAAATTACAAGGCTATGTTATTGAAATACCCAGCTAAGTCGCAGCACCTTATTTCAACAACATCTTAGAACGGTATTCCCTAGTTTGGAGACGTCCACACCTTTTCTTCAACTATGATACTAAAAAAATAATTCCATTAGCTTCCCCACGGAGCAGTATTTTGTTCACTCCACTATTAGTGTATATCACATATCTAAATGTTACATGGACCGATCGTTCTTTACCACATATAAATAGCTTTCCATCTCTCTTGGTTTAAGTTCCTCCACCCAGTGAGATATATACAAGTATAGGTACCACAGGGGACACAGACAAGTTACCTGTTAACTTCTACCAACACCTCCTCTTCTAGTTTGGACTTCTCTTCATTGCTCAGATTTTCAAAGCCATCATGGAATGCAGACAGGTAACTGGAGAGAAAATGAAGCTGGAAGGGAAGTAAACAACAGAGTTACAACTTTTCATCTCAAGATATATGTTTCTTTCAGACCTAGGCAGGGCTCTAGTAAGTTGCCATTTATTTTTTTTCAAACATCAACAGTGTTCATGAAGTTTTCTTTCTAATAATGCCTTGAAAGTCTGGTTTTAAAAAAGCCAAAACATTAGGAGAGGCAGCATTTTGCTACTGCCAACTAATTTCACAGTTGCAGTCTACAACTACTGGACTTTTGTGGTGGATTGCTACATGGCACATAGTAAATATTCTATCCTGAACAGCTATTAATTTACTATGACTTTTAAAACAAAGGTAGTCAGGATTAGAAGTATTACATTTAAGGAAGTCATGGTGGAAAGGTCTTGGGACACAGTAAGTCCAAACCAGAACTGAAAAAGAGTGAAGATTTGAATACTGTGGACACTGGCACTTAATTATGTCTTTTGTGTGTACCTGTTGCTTCTTCGAAGGGTATTTAAGAACACTAGCTTTGAAGAATGGGTACTTCTCATAGGAGTAATCATACATCCATTCACAGAAGTGATTTCCAATGTCAAATCCTCTGAAAAAGAAATAAAGACAAACTATCTCAATATCTGCAAACTAGCAATCTGTTTTTGTTTAAGCAAACCCAAGTTTAAAAGCACTTGACTACTCAGAACTTACTGCAAGCTTTGCTGAAGGAGGTACAGAATTGGTGACTAGAAGAAAACTTTTTTTCAAGGTATTAAAATCAACTAGTAAAGCAAGGCAGTTAAGAATGGAAACTACCAGCTACATGAAAATACCAGACTTTACTACCAGATTTTATACCAATGGAGACAGTAAAAATACTTGAGTATGCACTACATCTCAGCATGAAGTCAGAGCTCTCTAACACTGGCATTACTGCAGGCAAAAGCATATTCAAAGTATTCAACATATTCCACTTTTCTGTTACTGGCATTCAGTGTTTCATTAGGTTCCAGCTATGGTAATGTTTACTTCCAGTGACTATACACACTAAGATCATCCTTAAAAACAGTTAACTACATGGCTGAGGGAAAAACAAAAAGCATGTTGTATAATGATGTAGTGAAAAAACTTGGGATTATTCTCATCTACACAGCTGCAAAAGCCATTAGAAAGGACAGAGGAAAAAAAAACACAAAAGCAAAGCTGCCTTATATACCTATGCACACATACAATCTACCCTTCTCCTCAGCTTCCCACTAGAAAGAATTGTGACATGCAAGCAAGAAGCCATTTGTGGATAAACAAGCCCTCTAGACTGAACAGCCAAGGAGCCCCAACAACTTGGCCTCTGCTGTGTGCCTATACTCCACAGCATCAGGACCAGAGCTGTTTTGATGAGGTATATTGGCCAACCACCACTAACAGAGCAGACCACAATCCACTAGAACAGACAATCAGCAGCGCAGCACTTGGCCTCCCTGTAGCATGGAGAAAGGAACACACTTTCATGCTGAACAGAAAATAAAAGGTGTTTACCTGTAATTATAGCTGCTGTATTCAAAGTCAATGAGCATCAGCTTTTGGTTTTCTGAATTCTCTCTGCCTTCCAGAAGTAAGATATTACCTGAAAATATTAAGGTAATACTGTATATTTAATAATGCAGGAAAATTAGAGAAAAGCAATACTGTATATCTTAAGAAACATCGTTCAGCTAACCCCAGTTATCCCTTATATCTGCACAGAAGAATTACAGGTGTGCTGGTTTGGGCAGGGGCAGTTAACTTTCTTCAGAGTAGCTGGCACGGGGCTATGTTTGGATTTGTGGTGTTGAGAACACAGGGATGTTTCTGTTACTGCTGAGCAGTGCTTATGCAGAGCCAAGGTCTTTTCTGCTTCACACCCTGCCCAAAAGGGGGCTGGGGATGCACAAGGAGTTGTGAGGGGACACAGCTGGAACTCCAGCTGACCAAAGGGATATTCCACACCATATGATATCATGCCCAATATATAGAGTGGGAGGAAGAAGGAGGAAGACGGGATGTTTGGAGTGATGGCATTTGTCTTCCCAAGTAAGTTACACATGATGGAACCCTGCTCTTCTGGAGAGGGCTGAACACCTGCCTGCCTATGGGAAGCAGTGAATTAATTTCTTCATTTGCTTTGCTTGTGTGAGCAGCTTTTGCTTTCCCATGAATTTTCTCACTTTTACCCTTCCAATTCTCTTCCCAGTCTCGCTGGGAAGATTGAGTGGCTCTGTTGGGCTGAGTTGCCAGCTGGGTTTAAGTTAAACTACTACAGGAAAAGCCAAGTTGCACTGGCTGTTCACCAGCTCTCTGGAAGTTGAGATATATGATAAACCTCGTAAAGTTGAAAGCAATAAAGTTTTCTTCTGTACAGGCAGAGGCAGATTTGTTCTTCCAAGGGTCTGTTTACCCAGTTTAGCTTGCAGCTGGCTCAGGGACCACTGCCAGCCTTAGCACCTGCATTGTTTCTTTCCACAGCTTGAAATGTATAGATTTTGCAGCATCTCTCATACTTGCATAGCACTATCATTGATCATATAACATATGGGACAGAAATTGCTCTGCAGCAGCCTGAAAGTCACAGTCTGATCACCCTGCTGTTCTAATATGTGGCACAACCAGTACTTATACAGAAAGCTCAGGAGATTGCTTTATCTGTCTCTCAATTCACATAGTCACTATAATTCAACTAAAAGATGTCAAGTCTGCCTCTGAAAAGTGACAGTTAGTAAATAAATGCAGAATAATATCAAATTCTGCAATAGTGTGACCCCTCTCCGCAGGTACATCTGTTCTCCGTGACATACTCTTGCACCAACAGAAAAAGCAGGACAGTATTTCCCCCAAACCCCTTGGAGTTTTAGGCTCCCCAGCTTGCCCCAGCCCTGTTATGCTCTGATCCAGTGCTGCACCTTGCTGCATCAGTAAGGAGACCTCAAACTCCACCACTACTGACACCTCAGGTTAGTGGCCTTTTCCCCCTGTGCTGCCTATCCTTATGTGCCAATCCTCCAGGGCAGTTCCTCACTCTTGGCTAGCAAGGCTGGGACCCCTGAGAGCAAACCAGTCCTGCATCTGGTTCCAGTAGAGCATCATTCCAGCTCAGCCCAGCTTACCCACCCTCCAGGTGACAGGGTGCACAAACAGAGCATACCCAACACACCTTCAGCCCTGCCTCCTCTTCATCTTTTTCAATAACTGACTCAGGAAAATTGTTATTCCTTCTGTGACTCCCAGAGAGCACTAAAAAAAGGTGGATAAGGTTTTCCTAATGTTTCTTACTGGTATAAGTTGAAAACCGCTGAGTCAAACTACCCTACTCTCCATGTTCACCACCCGTACTTTTTCAGCATCTTTCTCTCAAAAAGATACATTTCTTTTAAAAAGATGTATATCCCACCCTGATCATGTATATTGCATGGCTCCCACCATCACCCGACCTGTACCAACACAGCATGAGGAAGGACATGCTTGGCTTAACCCAATTACGACACCAGAGGTCTCTGAAAAAGCCTGAAGGTTGCCCGAGCCAATACTTGCTACTGCAACACAGCAGAGTGCCCAGGCTGCTGCTTCACGGCAGCTGCCAGAGCAGTACTCCCGCAACGGGGCTACCTCTCAGACAGCACACAAACAATCAGGAAAGGCTCAACAGTACATCACTGAACTATACTGAAGGATTAGCAGCTTACCTTCTTGACAATCATTGTGGCAAAATACAACTGGTGAAGAAGTAGCTTCAAGCATAGCTCTAGAAAACAGCAAGATAGCATCTTCTAAGTAACAAATCGTGAAGTTCAATTCCCCTTCCAGGTAAAGCTGAATTTTTCGGTTAAAATTTGAAGCACTATTCCTTCCCAGCAAGACCCTGTTTTCTGAATTATGAGCCAAACAGTAGCACAACAAAGTTTGACTTCACTGATCAGTAAGTCAGACCAGCAATTTAATCATATTTTGTATTTGTATGAGACTCAGGCTGGTTACAGAACCACAACCAATCCCCACCTTGCAAAGTAAAATGAATATAAGGTGTTGTACTGTATAACATGGCTGAACAAGTATACAAAAATCCATCCAGAAATTGTGCATATTGGAAGATAGTGGCAGACAAAATAAGCCTACCTTAGATTTTTCATTTCTTGAGGGAGATTGTAACTGAGAAGTTTGTTCAGTTTCCTAGTTTTGGATTCTCTGGTAAATTTAATTCTCAGCACTTGATTTAAATACCTGTTAAGAAAATAGAGACAGTAATACAGCATTTGTAATAACAAGTATATTTTTCTTCCCATACTATGATACCATTTAAACTAAAATCAATGAAGCTTAAGAGTTAGTGAAGAAAACATTACTGTTCTTCAAGGTAATTTAAGTTCTTCACTTAATAGTCTCTGGGTAGAGTGAGAACTTGTGTTCTCAGGCATTCAGGAAGAATGATATGCTTATCAAAGTTACAACAAGTCACTTTTTTCCCCATATAGTATTGCATAACTTACTTTTCCATTGTTCCAAAAAGCCACTTAGGTTCCTTATTAAATGGCATTTTCATACCATGAAATCTAGCCATCTTCTCAGCTATTTCAGCAGATATGTCAGGTAAGCTCAGTTCTTCAGTGCTTAGTTTTCTGCTCTGTAATAAAATACAGTATTCTTAAAATACAGTTAATTGATTAATTACAAACACTAGCATTAGGCTCTATGTAGTATAGTGTGAAATACTAGCATAGTACTCAAGCAATACCCTTTTTGCTCCCAGGTGAACTTACAAAGTTGCTGCCTCTGGAAAAGGTGTTAGCCAGCCTAGCTTACGACTTAATCAATTCTCTAGATCAAGAGCTGGGGAGTATCACATCTCACACTAAGAATATCTTCAAAGCAGATTGAGTATAAATATTTAAGAACATCAAAAGCATCTGCTCTTGTTGCTGTTAAAAGGGAAGTGTTAACTCCACAGCTTCCCATGCTATGTTTGGTATCTAACAGGCTTTTTATCTTCATTTATTAGCCTCTGCTACAGCTGAAGAGTTTTTAGCTATCTCTCCCTGGCAAGAGCTACAATGTGGCTCTCCAACACCCACTATAACTGTATCAAATTACAGCCAGCAATTACTACAGGCTGCCAAGTATTCCATTCCCACATCCCCGCTTTTCTGTGCAGTCCAGAGACCTTCTTGTCACGATCAATTAAAACAACTACCAGCAGACCAATGACTAATTATGACCAGGACTTACAGGAATGAATTCCTCCAGTCGCCCTTGTGGAAAGATTCCATACAGTTTTGGGCCAAGCGCTCTCTCTGCAAGAATGGCAAACATAACACTTTCCAGAACCATGGCTTCTGCCCCCTACCAAAAAAATTAAAGCATTAGTTGGTGCTTGCACGGAAATTCACTTGGGTGTGCACAATAGATAAACTGTTATAAAGTGAGAAATTTTAGGGCTAGCTTTGAAAAGATTCAACATTTTACTAATCAAAGCTTCTCAACTAATAACTTTTAGTCAGCATGGAAGCAATATAAGTATTTTTCTTTCAAGTTGAAAGCTAGGGAGGAAAATCTGTATTACTTAACAAGTACTGTTGGTGGGCCAGGTCAAAGGAAAACTGCAAAAACCAGAACACCCTCTCCTCTCTAACTTGTGGGAACTCTGCAAATTCATTTCCTGGAGGAGCTCATCCTACTGAAACACAGCACAGGAACTACAAATATTATCCTATATCACTATTTTAACACACTTCACAACACTGCCTCTCAAAAGGACATTTTAACTACAAAGTAATTGAATGACTGAACTAAACAACTTTTCATTTAGAAAAGTAACTTAGGATTTCCTCCTCTCAAGCATTTTAAGTATTCCCTTTTTTTTTTTTTTAAGAGAGGAAGTAATTTAAACTCCTGCTAAGGAACATGTGTGTGTGAATAAACATTCTTCCTTTTCTACCAAACATACCACAAGTTTCAATAACTTTTCTCTAAGGTTTTCTTACATCAATAAACTTCATCCATAACAATGACAAGCAGTCAGCTTTTTAATATGTATGTTTTAAAATTAATAGAAATATGAAATATGTCTCAAAAACACAGTTAAAATCACTGAAGTGTAGCTTTCTTAATGGGTAAGATAACCTGTAAGTAAACATAGACATCACATTATAAAACTATTTCTAGCAATGATGTTAACCAGAATCCAGCTGTACTCAAATCCTAGAGATCTGCCAAGCCTTTGCCTACTTTTGAGCAGCTCATCTCAAAGTCTGACCCATGCTTAAAAGCTTAAGAATTAAGAGGACAAAATTAAGAAAGCTCTCAGGTATTTCTGATTCCTGATCCTTTTGCATTATTGCAGTCAACACAGAATCAGACAGTACATAACTCTATACAAGTTCCACTCTTGAGTACACTCCAGGCAGTACTATTGATAAATTTTTATTATTGGCCCACACCTTATTTTTCTGACATCTCCAAGAAATTCCAGCATTTCATATTGAAGTGTAGTAAAGACTCATGTAACTGTTCTGAAGCACAGAGAGTTTAAGACAATTTGCATATGAATGTATTGCATCTATGTTCTCCACCATCTTTCCATCTCTGCTCCTCAAAGCACCAAATAAATTATCCACTAATACACCAAAAATATGTCCTTTTAATCATTTCAGATGCCCACTCCATCACAGGTCTGAGCTTTTCCATTCAGTTCTGAAACCTAAAGCCAAGCACGAAAAGCAAATTAGATACAAGCTACTGAATGTCCACTCCATTATTAACCAACACTGACTTTGACTGCACCTGGTGTAACATCAGGGTGTTTTAAAAGTCTGTTCCCATTAACGTGTCCTTGCGTTTATATCTTACTGAACAACCAACTCACAATTCTTGAATAACAGCAAGTACAAAATAAAATGTTATTCATTAGGACATCTCTTCATGCATCAGAAGTGACAAGCATTAGAAAAACTTCCTCTACTGAAACAGAATGGTCACTTGAGAACAAGTCCAATGAGAGCTCTGGAATAATACCATCTATGCAACCTAAGGCACAAAGACCTCTCCTTTATAATACCTGATGCACCTTTTACCAAGTCTCCACTCCATACACTACTGTCAAACACAGAATAGGTGTGGAATAGGTGTAGAAATTAACTATCAAAGGACATTAGAAAATTCTATAGCATACTTCATATGGACACTGAACAAATCCGGTATCTGACTCTTCAGATTAATGTTCACCTGACGACTTTAAAAGATCAAGCTTGTAACCAAGTAAATGATGTACCTCAACACGTTCCAACACTTTGCAAAATCCTTACGCTGCCAAGACAACCACCTTTTAAGATCTAAAGCTCTCAATTTTGAACAGTTGTTTCAAAGACATGCATCAATAAGCACTTGTTTTTAAATTTCTGGAGAAGACTAGACCACTCACATTTTTAAATCAATACTTAGAGATGAATGTTGCATTTCAAACCTAACAATTATGAACATTTTTTACAAGACTTTTCCAGGATGCAACACCCATATAGGCAAGGAGAGAACAAAAGCCTTTTTACACTTCAGTTGGAACTGAAGCTCCTGCTTTCTTCCTGCCTTAACAAAAAGTTCACAATAAAATACACGAAGTAGTCATATTCTGAGGAAAATTACCCCAAACTATAGCAAAACCAAGGTAAAACACAGACAATCCCTGTTAAAAGACGTTATGAGCTGACAGAGGACTATCTAATATCTAGACACAGTTGTCACACACCAGGGAGCTCAGAAGCTACAATGCTTTTGCTAGTGAGCCCAGATGATTTTATTCTCTCTAAAGGATATCATCTCCTCTAATAACCTAGACACAAGAAAATTAACAAATCCATCCTGACAGTAATTCTTGAGAACACTGATTCAACAGTGAAGTTTCAGCACTATGAGATTAATAGCAGAAAACAGTAACCTATCAGCAGAGCATCACTACTTTCAGGCAACAAATGCAATAGATGAAGTTGTGAAGGTCAAAACCTTGTTTCCTGTACTGCAAAACTTCTACAAGGCAGTTCACAACTTCCTTTGGCACCAGGATGGGGCTCGTTTGGACTTTTGTTTTCTAACTTTTTTTTTTTTACGTGATTGGAGTAGGGAAAAATCAAACCACCTCCATTTTTCATCTTTGAAGAAAACTGAGGTATCAAACCAGTACATTTTTCAGTTCAATCCTGGTTAACTGCTTGAAGCAGTTCCAGTAAACTAAACAAAGTTCAACAAAACTTCAAAAGCAGTCATTCAACAACAAAAAATTTAAAACCAGTTTCAACTCACTAGGAAAAAAAAAAAAATCTAAATCAAACAAATGCTTGAAAACTGTTTCAGATGGCATTCCCAGAAGGCAAAAAATACAAAGGGAGAAAAGCAACACTTATCAATTGAGTAAAATGTACTTTTCCCTAGTCATTGCCAAAATCATTACATAGCTGAAAACTGATAATACATAACAAGCAAGGCATCTGGCTAGCATGCTGCAATGTTATCCCTTACTGAAAAAATACTGCCAGGGTAGAAATCTAAACTACCAAATCCTGTTCAGATGACTTTATGAAAAGTTACACTCAGCTGAACATTATGCTGCATGAGAAAAAATTGTTACAAGTGCAATAACTTTAAAGTTTGCAGAGCACAGATGATCCAAGCACAATGCTAATCAGAATCACCTCATGTTCAAGTGCAAGTTCTCTTCAGCTCCATAAACTTTCCTCAGAGGAGTACTCCAATGTGTCTAAAAAACAGGGATTAGGGAAAGCAGAGTAGTGGCCTTCATCTACTTAAGGAGGAAGAATCTAACACTAGAAATAGCAGTACTGATACTAATGTTCAAAATGGTAAGAAACCATTTAGGGTAGAACTGGGGGGCTGTTTCTTCATAATCTGGGATGCTTACATCTTTCCAAGCTACGTCCAAACACTCACATTATGTTATTTCTGTGAGCAAATAAATTTCTTCATTACTTTTTACATTTTCTAGACACGGTTCAGATGGAGTAACTACTGGTTTAAAACCAGCAGGATCACCACATTTCCCTGTAATCTATAAAATTCTGTGAAATAAGCAAATTTAATTACTCACTTGCAAGTCATTTTCCTTCTGAGACTGTACAGACTCTCCCTTATTACAGGACCTCTATGAATGAGAAAAAGCAAACACAATGAGAAGATGAAATTTAAAGTTATTAACCTGCAACCACCAGAACAAAGGGAGTAGAAGTACCAGCTACAATTAACTAGAAGTCTCAACACTGTCTTGGATCTGTGACAGCTACAGCACTAGTATCCATCTGACCTCTGACCACCACATTTTCAACAATTCCAAAACCTTTCAAAAGGATGTGCCACTGAGACCAAGTCACTTGTATAAATACCTGTTTTTCACGTATGCTTTTATTGTTTCCCAGTCTTTCAAAACAAGATTTCAATGAACCATAAGCTTAGAGGAATGTTTTTAATTAAGAGAAAATTCAGTCCCTCTGCATGACATCTGGGATGAGATTCTACCAGCCAAAGCACTTGAGACGCATTAGAGAGATTACATAAAAGCCTTAGGAGGACTTTTGAAAAAGGCATGTTATGAAGGTTGCAAGGCACTTGTTTTTTCTTATTACTTTATTTTTAAAATTTCTTGTGGCTAGAATTTCCTTATTTAGAGCGTGCTGTCTAGGCTGTATGTCCAACATACCACTGGTTGTGCAAATCCAAGATTTTTTTTCAAAAGAATTGCCTGTGGAAGCTAAAGGTGTCTCAGTAAGAACTACAGTACACTAGCAAAACTTTAACAAATTCCATGCATAATGTATTGTGCTAGGGTTGTTAACAATCATTATAAAGCAGTTTCAGAGTATTAAACCATACCCTCAGCAACTGAACCGTCAGTGGCACATGCTTTTTTAATAGAGCTGCACATTTGAAGTTCAAGATGTATTAAAAATTTTGTCCTTTAAAGGGCTTGAAGGTAAGGAGAAGAGAAAGCAAATATCTGCTTAGAATTAGTGACAGTTTGTGGCTGCTATTTATGTTGCAATTCCACCATTGACTGTTTAAACCAGGCTAGCTTTAGAGGCCCATAAAGGCAGTCTGCATCTCCACCTTCTGAACACAACATTGCATTCACAGAACTATGTGCATACCTTTCTGTTCCAAAGCTCTAACATGTCCAAAACAAGGGTGGAAATATGAACTTAATGGAATACAGTTAAGCAACACCAGCTGCCTTAAGTACAATACAACAAACTAATGATTTACACAAGCTATGCAGTTACAGTATTTCAGGAGCTATGGAAGAAGGATAGTTAACATTAATCGATGGTCTTTCAGCAAGTACTTCCCATAGCACTACTATATAAGTTTAAACAAGACAATATGGAAATTACTATTACTTTATATTACTTTCAAGGAAATTAATGAAGTCCAAACATATTCACTACAGCTAAATGTATAACTACTCAATAGCATTAAAATCATTTACAGAGGGCTTCTCTGAACAAGCATGTCCTACATCAATACCACTCTCAGATTTTTCTTGAACAGTCAGAAAGTTACTCACCATTCAGGAGTCTTTCCTGATAAATGGTGTTTCAGAATGGTTCAGTTCATCAGAAGGTAAGCAGATTAGACTTTCCCTAGAACCTGAACTGGCATCCACTTTCCAGAAGTCATACTGTATAAAGAGCTTCCAAGAGTCCACCTCACATTAGTGTTGGAGATAGCCTAATGGCATCGACTGTGCCATTAGAAGGAGACACTTAGGGCTTTACTGCAGTCATCACAGGAGGTGACTTCTGCAGCATCCCTTCCCCTTTTCTGTTCCCTCAGCATGGAGCATTAGTTTCCAGAAGAAATAGAATACAAATTTGTAAATAACTTGCAAGTATGAATGGGAACTTGGAGAGGATCAGTCTTCACAAGTGGCCATGTACTCAGCCTAGGATTAGGGAAGTCTCCAGCACATGTGGTCAAGGAGAACAAAGTAAGCAGGATGCAATATTATGCACCAGAAGTTTAAGAATTTAACAGATATTAAAGGTATTAAATTTGATTGTTTCCTGATTGCACAATCACCTATGAGAACAGTGGTTCAAAATTAAGCATGTCATATAATGATTTGATCAACTTATTTAGTTCACCTATTCTTGGCTAAAGCAATCAAAACTTCAGTTTTTCCATAACTCTAACAGCTCACTCCAATTTATGTACAACTCCGGCAGTTATTAACTTTGACAGAAATGAGGAGATTTTAATTACCCAAAAAAGAGAATGACTGAGAACTGCTAAAGCTTTTAAATTGCTCTCTCTATATGGAAACTAACTAAAAATGGACGTGTATTCTACAGCTTTAAGATTTCTTTAAATACTTGTTCAGAGCTTCTTTTATTGTGGTAAGATTTATTCTCAAGGCCCTGAGAAAGTTCACTATAGTTTTTGTGAGGGAGGACAACTTTAAGAAACAGAAGTTTTCTAAGAGTCTAATTGGTGAACATGTAAATTGATTTTAATGCAGGATACAAGATGGAAGTCCTAGAATGGGAAACAGTGTACCCTGATCTGTGATCAGAAGATGACCAGACAGTGTTTATACATCTGGCAATCTAACAAAGAAAATTAAGTTCAACATTTTCTCCCTAATGCCCCCAATTTATTCCACTTATAACTGAAAGATGAGGTCTCTATCAAAAAGCCCAAATGATGCTTGGCCAGAGAATTCTGTACAGAGAAGAAACCTGCATCTCTTTTTTTCCCCTAAATAACTTTGAGCTCTGCCCACAAATTTAAATCTAACATTGTAACTCAATTTCGCTGAGCTTACTCAGCTTTAGTTTTCAATACTTCAAAATACAGCAATACTTTGATTTAGACAAATCCCTTGCAATTCAAATCCCAAGAAATCACAACATTATAAGCAATTGCCTCAGAGGTTAGAGGTGACCTGTGCAGGGGAAACTTCTAGAAGCTGTTGGAAGACTTCAATTTGAACTTCAGTGTGTGGAACAAAACCAGCTTTAGATTCAGCAATAACTATTTCTGTTTCTCAAGGATCTGCCACCAATCAATTATTCTGTTCAGACCTGAAAGAACTCATACCAATTTGCTGAAGTCCCAAAAATCTACTATGTGAAGAATTCCCAATCCAAGCTCTACAAAGGCCACATCTTCAATCCTCCACATTTCGATTTACCATTCTCTTATGAGGGAGCAGAGAAAAGGAAGGGACAGTTCTTTGATATTCTGTTATTGTTGTAAACATTCAGATGCACAGA
This sequence comes from Atrichornis clamosus, assembly GCA_013400975.1. Classification (NCBI taxonomy): domain Eukaryota; kingdom Metazoa; phylum Chordata; class Aves; order Passeriformes; family Menuridae; genus Atrichornis; species Atrichornis clamosus. The sequence goes on from WBMZ01005144.1 coordinate 52,206, forward strand.
CAGTAGCTGGTGCTACTTAAGGCTTACTTTTAAACAATGAAATCCAGTACTAAAGAAAATGAAAGCTGTAGAGAATGCTCCAACTTCAGAGATCTCATACTATACCGTGAATCGTGTCTGTCACCTGGAAACCAGAGTGCTCTAGGCACGATCGCATGGGCAAGCCTGCAGCAGAGAACACATGCATATACAACTAAAGTGGTACATTACCCCCAGAACACCCTTAACGCCACCCAACACAAATATATCCCCGTAAGAGGTGCTTGCTTTCTTTCAAGCCGTCTGCCAGTGCCAGGGATTTGTAGTTACTCCATGCTACAAACAGACATGGACACCAACAACCACAGAAGACGTTGATAATTACAGTTACACAGCAGTCTGCATTTTATTTAGTTACACAAAATAAAAGGCAGCAAGGCAGGTATGGAAAAAGATTTACCACAGAACTGTGGCAACCATTTTTACTTATTTTGCATCTGCTCACATAGAAATTGAGAGACCAGAGAGGAACATTACATATACAGGTTTATTTTTCCTCATTTGCATACAAGATTTTGTTTAGGCTGTTGTAAAATAACAGAGCCCCAGTGAATCAGAGTTCAAGGTTCTTTTGACATGTGTAAAAGAATGGGAATCAATCCCCAAGTTACCTTTTGATAGGTGAACTTCAAAATTCACCTTGAGCTTATTTTTTGTTGATGCTATCTTACATTGAAATCCTATCAGCATTTCAAAGATGTTATTCTCAATTTAAGTAGAAACACTACAGTGATCTGCATATGAAATCCAATTTTGAAGTCTAGGCATTAAATGGCATATTGTTGGAGAACCTTTTGTTTCAGTTGTTAACACTAATACAATCAACACTTAGAAGACATTTTGTCATGAGAAGTTTTACTTTCAATGCTCCCCTTTAAATTTAGCAACTAAGCTGGAGCAAGAATAAGTGAAGCAGAGTAAGACATTTCCCTTTTTTCAATGTAGGACATATCTGCATTGTGCCTCAAACATTGGAGTTTTAATGTGGTTAGTACTTTAACCTGTCACAAGTACAGTACTTGTCTTAAAAAAAAAGTTCTGCTCAAGGATATACTCAAGAGAAGTCCTTGATTTATAGACATCCATGCCAGTGTGACCATTCATAATAATGGCCGAGCCAGCTCAGTCCATCTCCACCCAACTCCCCCCCAAACAGTCATGCACACAAAAAATTGGCTTAAACATATCAGCTATGACAGAGGAAGGCACAAAGCCTTCCCTGTGCGGCAGCTTTAGCCAGCTGGCATGGTTTATATTGGATGAGTTTCATGTACTGACATTTGTGTCTTCCAAGAGTCATAATAAGCAAACTGGAGCTATTTTCAAACTGCAAAAAAGGTTCCTTTAAAAGGTGGCTCAAAGAATTATGGTGCCAGTATCATTCATTCTTAAGTTAGTAATCAGGTATCCATTTTTCACTTGCATTCAAAATTTTAACTTAAACTTGTCTTCTGTACACACAATTTGGTGCAGGTCGCTATGGATATACAGTATTTACAGTAAAGGAATAAGAAGAGCTGATATCACTGGTTTGCACTCCAATTTCAACAGAAAATAAAATGGACAAGAGTTAAAACATGCTACAAAGGCTCAAACAAACAAGTGGTAACTACTAATACCCAGTGGCAGCTACAATTAAGTCACTGACAATTAAGTTGTGATTTTAGCATAAGGTCTCAAAACTCAACTTACTTAAGCAGTGTCCCTTAATTTCTACAGGATTTTTAACTTAAGCAACTTCACTAAAAAATATCAAATTACTCCCTCTTAATAGGCTTGTCATAACATTCTGCTTATGCCACCCAGAAACTCATAGGAATCCTAGATCAGGTTTTCAAAATACTCCAATATAACAGTTTGCTTATATTTTAACTTGCATTTAAGGTAAAGGGGCTGGAAGAGACAAATGTTTGTTGACAAAAATTGTGAACCTCAATGCAATCTGAAAGTTTTACCTTGGGACTTTCTCTGCTTACTTAACCTTTAGTGAACTGCACCAACAAGAGCAGTCATTTCACTGCCACTACGGAAATAAAGGAAGTTAGACATCTCAAAAGATCCTTCAACACCAAGAGTAGAAAGGTTAGAAAGTTATGAACACACTTTCAATTTTCAAACCAAATTAGTTCTGATTTTAGAGCCCAAAAATTTATTTTGATTTCTTCAGTGGATAGGGGCAGAGAAAAGGCAAGTTAAAAAACACCCTGAGGGAAGAAGAGGGCAGCCAAATTCTAGAGTCTACTTTACTTTTCCTTTGAAATAGAAGGGAACAGCCAGATTTCTTCATAGCTCTTGGGCGACAGTAGTTCTATAACTACTATAGTTTTACAGCCCATGTTCCTACTCAAGCTTTCTACATATTAAGTCAGCATTACATTAATAATTCTGAAAATAAACCCCCAACTTAGTATCAATCCTAGAAGTCATTTTGAAACCAAGGTTTCACACCACCATTTTTTCCACTCTGCTTTATGTTTCTCTTTAAAACTAAAGACCATTTAAGTTTGAATGAATGAACTTCTACACACTTTTCTTGTTTAAGAGTTTGACTTTCCCAACATACGGTGGCGTAGCCAAGCATTTCATGCTATTTCAAACCACGGGAACATTTTACATATTTCTGGTAAAGTTTGCTACCACAGGAAAGTTATTAACTCATAGAATATAATAAAGGAACACTTATAAGTCAGTAAAGTGACAGTATCTAATGAGACTTTTAATAGTAAGCTTGGTCAAGACAGCAGAAGCAGGAAGAATGGGCTGAAATTTCAGGAACAGTCAATCTCCTGCAGATATTGGATCAGTTGTTCAAAGCAAGTGACTGAGTACTGGAAAATATAAAATTAATGGATAATATAACCAGACCCTCTAACTCAAATAGAAACAATTGCCAACATACAGATGTAATGTTATAAAGTTGCAATTTTTCATAAGGTTAAACACTTATGATTACTTATTTACAATATAATCAAGTGTGTAGCAGAGATGGGTAAGAGAAGATCTGCTGTACAGTCCTATGGTAACAGTCTGTAAGCTTTAGAAGAGTTTGCAAAATATTCTTGTTTTTAAACCTTAGTATTTGAAACAGATTTGCCAACCACTTCTCTTAAGGTTTGACAAATTTCAATACTATTTACATTTTACTAACCAAGTAAGAGTAACATTAAAAGAGTTAAACAAAACATCTGGTTACGCTTCTATGCCAGCTATTAGGCACACCACACATTTAGGAAAGCAGGTTTTGGAATGAGATGACTGTACAGTATTGATGTTTGTGCTTCGTTTTTATTCTAACACTATAGATCCAATTTTCCAGCAACACAAATACCCACGAGATCTAAAAATGCTTGAGCAGTGTATAAGCTTGACAAACCTTCAACTAATCACCAAGATTCGTAAATGCTACTAAGATTAAAATTAAGCAGTTTAGTCTCTTGCAATCTTGCTAGTTATGTCAAAGTCCTACATTCTGTACAGAAGCAAACTTTTCTGAAACACCACAGTCCAAACTTAACACCATAAACAAAACATTACTGCTCAAACAAACAGCAAATGAGCCTTCAAGCTAATATACGCCGGTCAGGATCTGTGTAGAAAGTAGCGTAAGTTCCAGACAATAACAAACCATAAAGGAAACTGCTTTTGGCTAGCAATCTACCCCACCACCACTAAAACACAGTCCCCAAAGAATAAAGCTGCACAGTGTGTAACACATGAAGATCTCCAAACATATTACAGTGAAGGTACAGCAGCCCTCCCACTCCCGAAGCACTCTATGGACTCACCATCTGCAGGATTGCACCGTATAAGCGCAGGAGAACTTTCCGTGGTTCATCTGCCACTGTCTCGATGGTATCAGGCAGCGAGCACTGAAACAGCATGTTGCTGAGGCCACCTCTGGAGAGAGAAAGATACAGTTATTAGCTAACTTAGATAAGTACATGTTCTGTTTTCAACAACTTAGAGGTGCACTAAACATCCTTTTGGTATGATTAACTCTAACAAGAAAAATAATTTTCCAGCAGTGCCAAAAACATATAAGGCTTTAATTAAAAACTGGCAGCTTCATGCTTTGTAACACATAGTTCACCACCCAGATCTATTGACCCAAATCACAGCTCAAGCTATAATGAAGCTGACGTAAAATGCAACGAACAACTACGTAGACTTCTGTAAATTATTTTCAGTGATGATGGAGTCTTGTCAGATACACTGGGCTGCACAAGCAAAACAGTGGCAGAATAAGTTTAAAACAATGTAGTGAATATAAAACTCTAAGTCTGAATTAAGAGCCAGGATCACTGGGAATCTACTTAGATTGATAAACCGGTAGAAAACAAATGCTGTCACTTTTTCCTGTAGAAACACTGTTGCAAAATAGTAATTATATGAAAAACCAGCAGGTTTGTATATCATCTGAATGACTGAGGCAGATCTCCCAAGTTTGTGCCGGTTTTGATGAGATTCTGAGTTTCTTGATGTTCTAGCAGCTCCCTAAGAACACCCATCTACTCAACCCACATTTTCTTTACTGCATTGCCTTTCTATATTCTTTTCATTATCATTATGTTAATGAACGAAGTTTCCAAATTTCTCTTCTGCAAGTGATTTTGCCTATAATATATACTACCTTGCAGGGAGTCTGGATTCCAAGAATCCATGGCAGATCCAAAATGTAGTGGCTAAAATGCAGTTCTTACTCCTAACCTGACATTCCTCTCAATGCTTTTTCAAATATTCTTCTGGGGTCTCTTTCAACACAGTAGGGAAGCAGTGAAGACTTTCTGGAGAAAAAGGCTACCAAGAAGGAGACAAGGGCTGGCCTACACATCCAAAGTCAACAATTGAGAAGGAGAAAAGAAATCTCAAGAAAACAGAGTAAAACAGCAGCTGCACAGTATGCTTAAGGAAACAGAAAGGAACCAGGTGGCTTGGCAGGCATCCAGAAAAGGATGTTTAGAGACAAGATATGAAGTAACTTTGAACCATGAAGGTGAACAGGTTGGAAAAAAACCCAAGAGACAGATGGAAATGATATCAAAGGAAGAGCAGAGCCAGCTACTTAGAAGCAATCTGAACATTGGTTAGTTATACTAACTACACTTCTGGCTTTAATTGAACTGCACTAGACAGATTTTTTTTGAAAAACCGTTTGCCACCTTTTCTAAGCCTCTGATGAAAACTATGGTGGAAACATCAATACATAAACAGAAAAACTAAACACACTGGAAAACACTTTACAAAATAATACTGGACTAAAGCTCAAAAATCTGTATAGTTACATGACTTAAACAAATGCTCAGCCAGCACACAGTGTGTGAAAGCCCAGAAACTCTTCTGGTTTTATACCAGACATGGCAAACTGGTGTGTCTTACTGATGCTGAACTCCATTAAACAGAAGTTTCACTATAGCTTTACGCACTTAAGTCTTCAAAAGCTACCTCTAATCAAGGAAATCCACACAGGAGTGTAATAAAAGGCATTATTCTCCTGAAAGGTCAGTAGACTCCGCAGCTTGTTTAAAGGCCAAAAGGGCACATCTCACTCTTACAGACACAGCTACCAGTTACTTTACTGACAGCTGTTCATGAACATGATTTTGCAATATTGATGAACACAATGGAGAATGCACACTGAGTTAAGCTAGAATCAGCAAACCAGTAGATGAAAGTGATAAGAAAACTTTTGCCAAAAAAAAAGCAATTGCCAATTAGCATGGCTTTACATATTATTAAGTTTCAGCCCATCTTCTCTTTCTCTCAATCTGGAAACCACCAAACCATTTTGAAGTCGTGTCTCACATGGGAGGTTGCCAAGAAATGCAAAAGTAACTGTGCTAAATGTAAGGCTTTAGAAAAGAAGTACCACAGTCAGCAGTACACACTAATAACAGAAGAAAACCTAATTAAGCAACTCAAACTAGATATATCAGACTAGTCTGCTGTTTAGGAACTGTATTGGTCTTGTAAGAATTCTCACCCTTCAAAAAGGGATCCTTATGATCATGTCAAGTGAGGAGACATGACCTAGAAAAACAAATACTACCTGCACTGGGTTTCAATGCTCATTTTTTTATACGACTTTTCAAATACATTTAGAAATGAGCAGGATGGGTTTTAATCATACTTTTACACATCAGAACTTTGTCAACGGTTTATGCACCCTTAGCTACCTAGAGCAGATGTGTGCGTATTTCGTGTATGAACAAAAGTAGAAACACCAGGAAAGCAAACTCGGGAGGGAAGACGCTGACAACAGTATCCTTTGAAATTGCACATGACCCTACATTTGATCAGGTAGAATGATCAATCAGGTGGGTAAAAGGGAAACTACAAAATAACATCGGTTTAGTTAATATAAAATAAAGAGGCTATTTAATTCCACAAAGGCAAAGATCTCAAACACATGACATCATATGGCTTCTAGAACATCCCCAATTTACATATTTCTGCTGCCAGCGTGCTGAGTCACAAGCACCCGTTACTGTGTGCTCTAAAAGATGACTCACATCATCGATACACCGCGTTTACCTGCTGACTTCTCAGTTCGGAGCAGCCAGTCAGCCCAGAAGGGCCCTTTCCCTCGGCAGGGAGCTCGGGGCGCGGTGCAGCGGTTCCTGCCGGCTCCATCCCTCTCACGGCCGCGGCGCAGGGCCCCTCCCCCGGCGCGGGGCCGAGACGGGGCCGTCGCGATGCAGCAGCAGCCGCCGCCCCCCCGCACCACCACCCGCTCCGGCCCGGGGGCGCAGCGGCGCACCCGGGACCGCCCCCCGCGACGCCTCCCGCGGCGGCC
>WBMZ01005145.1:0-19773 GCA_013400975.1 Atrichornis clamosus
GGTGTTTGGTGCTCTCTGTCCTGGTTGTTTTCCATGGCCAACAGCAGGGAGCTGACAGGATGGATGGATGGATGGATGGATGGATGGATGGGCAGCTCTGCCTGTGGGCTCTGAGGAGCCCTTCCCCTGCCCATGGAAGCTGTGGCTGCCCCTGAATCCCTGGAAGTGTCCCAGGCCAGGTTGGATGGGGCTTGGAGCAACCTGGGATAATGGAAGGTGTCCCTGCCCACGGCAGGGGGTGGAATAGGATGAGCTTTAATATTCCAACCCAAACCATCCCATGGATCCAAAATGCCCTTTCTCCACCCCTATTTTTGTAGTTTTGCCCTTCCCTGACGAATTTGGGAGCATCACACCGTGACGGCGCTTCTACAACTGAATGCGGGGTGACACCACTGACCTGCCCCTTCTCTCTGCATCCACACCCCGAGCTGTGGCACATCCCATTTCCAGGATCCTTCTCCCTGGAGCTGACACCAGGCAATTCCGTCCCAAACCACCGCGCCAAGCTGCTGTGCCCACCATGTGCTGCTCCAGGGACGCACGGATGGGCTTTTGTCGCCTTTTTGTCGCCTTCCTCCCTTTGTCCCTTCCTTGTGTGCTCCCATTGCCACCCCAACGACCCCGCGCCGGCTGCTCCGCTCCCTCCCCGCCCCACACTGGGCATGGCTTGAGCAAGCATCCATTGGAAGGGACATCAGAGGGATTCATTAAGATTCGGGGATGCTGCGGGTGGGGCTTGGTGGCTCTTTTGGTGCCTTTTGGTGCCTCGCGGGGATGCAGGAGGGCAGAGATGCGGGGTGTGTGCGTTCTGTGTGCCTCCCTCTGCTCCCCGGCGATGAAAAGGCTGGGAGGGGGTGCCGGGGGCGCTGGCAGGGGAGCCCAGAAGGCTCATCTGGTGTCAGCAGCATTCATGTGCAAAGCAGGGACCCGGGGCAGCGCATTAGCTCCGAGCTGGAACCGCTCTTGCAGGCGATCCCAGACTTCTCAGGGATGCTGCACGCTCGAAGGTTGGTTATTAGTTCCAAATGCTGCAGGAGCATCTGCTCTCAACTAGCTAGAAATCATGTTTAATAACAAGAAAATCTACTCCAGCCAAATCCCTGTTGGGAGGGCTTTAGCCCGAACAAAAGGCCCCACTAGCCCTGATTTCCATAACAGATGTAGCATGCGATGCATGACAGCCCAGCGCAGTGGAGCTCCTTTATTCCCCACATCTCCATCTGCAAGGACCGGGCCTTTCATTTCATTAATTACTCTGGTGTGCTCGGCACGGCTTTGTGTGGCTGCGGGAGGAAGGGCTTGTGTTTCATGCTACAGTGCCCGTGGTAATGGCTTGGGTTGGGGGCTTTTTTTGGGGGGGGTGGGTTGGGTTTTTTTTTTTATTTTCCTTTTCTAATGTTAGTGGTAAAGGCCATTATCCCTCCCCTCTTCCACGCATATGGCACGTTTGGGAAAATCCCAGCGGCTCCCCGCGGTGCCAAACCTGCCCCTCTCAGGCAGGGCTGGCACCGGGCACCCCCGGGAGGCTTCTCCTCCCTGCCAGCCTGGGGGCGATGCTCAGCCAAGCGCCCTCAGGATGCTTTGTCTGGTCCATCCTCAAAATCCCCCGCAGCTCCCAGGAGGTTCCAACGGGATCCCCACAGGTTCCAACCGGTGGCAAACCGGACAGAGCAACCTGGTCTGTGGAAGGTGTCCCTGTCCATGGCAGGGCTTGGAACTGGGTGAGCTTTAAGGTCTCTTCCGACCCAAATTTTAAAAGTTTTTGGACATCCTGAGTGCGATCCACTTTCCTACGGAAATTTCCGGCTGATCTGGGGCATTTCACCTGCTCTACCCCCCGCCAGCTGCCCTTTCCTGTGCGCTCCCACTGCTTCCCACGGGCTCCACGTGTGCCATCCCAGGTCTCCATGGCTCACCCCCACACACCCCACGTTCCAACCCCATTCATTTGATCCTAATTTTGCTGCTCAGGTCACTCACGTGCCGTATTTTCATCCTCCTCTGCGCCTCTGACTGCTCCCCACCGCCAGATTTCCACGGCAGCCTCCAACCGTTCCCATCGAGGCTGCCCTTAATCCCCTTTTCCCATCTTTTTCTCTTTTTTTCCTCCCCCCCCCCCAATATATTTTGGTTTCACAAACTGTTCACCATGACTACAGCTCGGAGCCATCACTTTTTGAAACCCTTGCTGGAGGTTTGAGCGTGAGATTTTTGTGCTCCGGGGCTGGATCTTTTCCAGTCTTTTCAAGGCATTTTCAAGATGTTCACGTTTCCAGCACTCAGGGATATTAAAAGTAATTTCTTTTCCCCGTATTTAATGGCAGAAATGGAAGGGGAAAAAAAAAATCTCCAAATAACTTTGCAGGGATCATTTGTGCAGGGTATTAATCCTAACTCTGGTTTTATCTCTCAGAGTTCAGTGGGACACGGGGAGGGATCCATCCTGCTCCCCCTCCTTGATGCACAGCAGGAGCATCTCCAGCTGTTTTGGGTGCTGGAGCTTATCCAGAGAAGGACAACAGGCCTGGAGAAGGGACTGGAGCAAAAGGAGTGGCTGAGGGAGCCACTTACATATTTATTTTTAGAAGGAATATTCTATCTCTGTGTTCTAGATATATGTATGCAATATATCTATCTCAGGAAGGCACTGCAGCATCCCAGAAAAGTGACAGTCCTGGAATTTACACCCCTAAAACCCATCAGATGAGAGCAAGGGCAAGAAATTCCCCACATTCTGGTGCAGAACGTTCCCCACAGAAGGAGCAGAACATAAATCCAAGGAATTCCCATCTTAACAGCTTCTTTCTCTGCTGAAGCCTCGAGGCCACGAGGGTTTCTCTGGGATATAACTCAGCTCTGGCAAAACGTTTCCCCAGAGCTCCTTGATTTTTTTCCAGTTCCCTGGGACGGGAAAGCCATGGAATCCTGGGGACCACCCTGGAGCACGGAGCGGTGCCCGTCCACCTCCTGATTATCCTAGCAGGCCGCAGCAGCCCCGGCAGAGGTTTCCAAAGGCAGGGAATCAGTTAATTCTCCTAAAATTTCGGGAGCGGGGAGATGAAAGGCCGTCCCTGCTGCTCGGGCACAGATGGGAAGAGCTGCAGGATGCTTGGGAAGCTTTTCATGGCTTTAAGCATCCTCTCCATTTCATTGTGCTCCCACAGGCTGGAGTGGAGAGCAGTCCTGGAGCCCCCGGCTGAATTCCGGAGGGGCGGAGGCAGGAGCTGACTCTGGACACAAGTTTCTGGAAGGAATTATACCACAGAAATTCCTGCTTTTTCAGTGAGACAGAGCAAAAATAAGGAAAAAAAAAGAAAAAAGAATGAAGCCTCCCAAAATATCAGCCTTAGAAAATAAACTTGATTTTTTCCCTAGACCTGAGCAGAGGTTCTGAATTTGCATTTGCATCTTGCAGAGGGAATTTCTTTCCCAAAATTTTGCCCCTGCCCAGGATATCCACTTCCTCCCACCTTTCCAAAGGCATCTCCTTCAAGGCCTCTTCCAGGGCTTGGAGCAGCCTGGGCTATGGGAGGTGTCCCTGCCCGTGGCAGGGCTTGGAATGAGATGAGCTTTAAGATCCCTCCCAACCCAATCCAGCCTGTGATCCTGAGGAGGTTTTGATGCCGTTTGCTGGAAAACAGCTTTTCCAGTCGCATTTTTGACCAAAGCTGGAGCACCGGAGCCCTGTGGGGTCCTGTGCCCAGGGGGAGCTGGGAACACAGTGTCCAAAATGGCATTTTTGAGGAAAAGCAGATGATGATATTTGCCTTTATCCCAAACTCCCTGTCTGTGTGTTAACTTGAAAGCATCTCCAGAGGCAGCCCCGCATGGATATAAGGCAGGAGGGAGCCTTTGGAATAAATTCAGCCCTTCAGTCTATCCTGCACATGTGCTGGGAATTTTAACAGCCTGGGCAAAAGGAGCTCTTTCCCCCTCACCATCTCTCCCAGAGTGGCCTGTGCCTTTCCCAAGCTCCTTGGGCCGGCTCCATACCTCCAGCACCACGGGAAAAGCAGGGATTTGTTTTTCCCAACCGTTTCGCAGAGATCCTTGTGATTTCTTTCATTTTATCCTTATTTCCAGCTCTGGGTATTCTCCCCGTGGTTTTGCAGCATCGGAGGCAAAGTCGGCCGTGGATGGGAGACAAATAAAGGAAGGGCAGGTTGGGCAGGTCCCTTCAGCAGGGGTGGGAGCAGAGCTGGAGCCGGGGGGTGGTTTGGGATTTGGGATGGGCTGAGTGAGCACCGAGATAAATCAGAGCCAGTTCCCCCACTCTCCGTAATCTGTTTTGAGGAGCTGCTGAGATGGGTCTTTTCCTCAGTCCCTGATTCAAGCAAAAAGATAAAAGCTGAGTCTGTGCGATGGCTGTTCCCCAATTAATCATTTGTGATTTTCCAGCAACTCTTTCCCATTTTACATTTCTGCTGTGGGGGCGAAAAGGAAAAGCAAGGCCTGGCTTTAACCCTAAAACAGAACATCGGGGTGAGTGGCCTCGCCCCTCCTCCTGCAAAAGGGACAGCAATCCCTCATCCTGGCCCCTCTGGCGAACCTGGACATGGCCCTGGAATGGGGAAGAGGCACAAACCCACCCCAGCCAGCCTTGGGATGCAGGGAAGAGCATCCCGAGCGCAGGTGCCAGAGCGTCCCACGGCGCGTCCTGGCTCACTTCTCTGGGCTCCTGGGGCTTTAATCCCCGGCAAATTCCACGGGATTTTTTTATCGGGGGGTCACTGCCATGACAACCCGCCCCAGGAGCCAGAGCTGGAGTGGCTTTGGGGACAAAACTTCGGGAAGCACATTTGGTGGGTGACACCCGGCGCCTGGCACGGCTTTGCCTCCCTCCCTCTGTCCCTTCTCCGGCAGAAAGAGAGGAAAACAGCACGTTTCCCTGCAGACAGATGGTTGCTTTCTTCCATTCCCTTTTTTTAAAAAGCCTCTGTTTAAAATTCTCGGCAGATGAGGCTGGCGTTTCCCCATGAGTCATCTCCCAAAGATTAAACACCCGCCGCCGGCACGGGCGGCTCCCGAGCAGATGCGGGAGCGGGCGGGTGGTCCCCACGCAGGGATGGATCTGGGAAAAGGCAGGATTGCTGCTGCTGGGTGCTGCCGGTCCGGGCTGTACGGGGCAGCAGGAGCTCCAGGGGAAGCCTCTCTGGGTGCCTGGAGGTGGAGGAAAACGTAGGGAAAGAGCTGGAGGAAAAGGGATTCATTGAAATAGGAGAAGGCACTGAAATGGGAGAGGGCTTGGAAATAGCAGAATGCTTTAAATTGGAAAAATGGAAATGGTGGGATGCATTCTTATAGGAAAATGTGTTCATGTAGGAAGTGCATTGAAATAGGCAGATGAAGTGAGTAGGAAATACAGGAATGGCTCTGCACCTGAGGGGGTTTGGGTCCAGCTGGTCTGTGGAAAGTCCCTGCCCATGGCAGGGGGTGGAATGAGATGGGCTTTAAGTGCTTTCCATCCCAAATCATCCTGGGATTCTGGGATTCTAGGATGCTGCCTAGATGAGGCTTAGAAACAACACCAAACAACTCATTTTTTATTCCTGGTGTGCAGAAGGTAAGGAGGATTCATAAAGGTGTCGTTACTACAGAGGTGTGCAACTCTGTTCTTTTTCAGAGCTGGCTGCTCCCAACCTGAGCTGGACCTGCTCCCAGCCTGAGCTGGATCCCAGGGATCAAAGGCCAGGGTTTGCCATCGCACAGGATTAGGTCATTGCTTGGTGTGACTGGGAATAAACCCAAACCCCACCGGGATTTCTGTTTGATGGTACAAACACATCCCGCTGCTTTTATAACCCCTCGTGTCCCAACAGCTCCAGAGAAACGGATCTCCAGGAGTTCACTGCTCTGGTCTCCTAAAGCAGGGACATGGTGGTCAAAACAGCACAGCTTCCATGCTGGAATCTTCTCTGGGAAAGCAGCTCCAAGCCAGGCTCAGCCTCTGGAGCAGCACCCCCTCACTCCACACTTGCCTCAGGAATTTTTCCAATTCATCAGGGCAGTCTCTAAGGGGTTTAAGTTTATTTTGGAGTTGTGCATCCTCATGAATTAACCATGTGACTTAAACTGTTTGGATGCTGCTAAGTCAGTTGTTAAATGAGAGTTTTAAATTAGAACTGAGATGTGTAATTACATTTGCAGATCTGAATCTCTGCAGAAGTTTCATGGGCAGATGTCAGGCACGGGCAGGGCTGTGCATGGTTCAGCTGGAAGCTCCAAAAGGAATTAATCCGTATTTATTTTAGCTCTGGAGCAGGGAAAAGCCATGTTGCTGCTACAAGAGGTGTCTCCACATCATTCCAGAGTGACTTTGCCCAGTTGTCCTAACAAGGATCCATATTTATATTCCTGGGAGGATGAGGAATGACACACCACTGGATTCAATCAATGAACTAATAAATAAACTAACGAAGGGATAACAGAGCTGAAACGAAGACCTGATTTATGCTGCTCTGTCTGGCTGGGTGCATTTTCCTTTGCACCAGAGCCGCAGCCAATTTTTCTGCCTATTTTCCCGTGCCGAGGTAGGAAGGAGCTGCTCCAACCGGATTTAATGGTGGGCTGTATTTCACAGGGATGTGTGTGGGTCTCAGCAGGGCTGTAAAGGAAGAGTAGATCACGTTCATCTCTGCGTTTACTCGTAGCTCATAAAAACCCAGCACTTCTGGGGCAGCCTGCTTGGCTCCACCACCCCCAGCCCCGGCTTTGCTGTGTGTGGCCCTGTCCCTGCAGCAGCCACTGCGTCCATTTGGGAAAACCAGACCCTCCCCATCCATGCATTTCCTTAAACATCCCTCTGCCAGGCCCAACCTGGCCATAAATCAGCAGAGGAGCAGGGTCTCTGTTCCCAGCAGCCTCCCAGAGTCATTCCAAACCTTCAGGGACAGGAGCAGATGAGGCGGTGAGGGGAAAAAAAAAAAAAGCCCCGTGGCTTTCAGCCTCCAGACTTAATTTACTTCCAGCTCCTTCATTAGTAATGCTGGAGGATGCTCTTCCCTGCCTGCTCCCGCGTGGCACAGCCCACGGGAGCATCCCTCCTGCCTCACTGCTGCGGAAAACCGGGATAAATCCACCTCCTCGTGCCAACAGGGCAAAAAAAGCACAGTGCCACCCAGGCCTGTGGGACAGCCTTTCAGCCAGACACAGTCACCAGCTCCAGGAGGGAACTCAGCATTTCTCCTCTTTCATTATCGCCCTTTATCCCAAGGTAATCCTGCGTGCCAGGATTAGGGAGGAGAGAGACGTTTGGCTCTGGGAGATGGGCTCCTCAGGGGGCTCTGGCCAAGCAGGGGGGTGAGCTGGAGCTGAGCTGGAGCTCGGCCTGGCCCTGCAGCCTAAGGCCGAGCCAAGAGCCTGGATTTGGGGGGGGAAGGCATGAGAAGCTCTCCTCTGGCCCTGGGAAGAGGCCCAGCAGGTGCTTTGCCATGGCTTTGGATCTCCCTTCCTGCTGGGAGCCAGCTTTAATCGCCTGACGGAGGATCAGGGAATCACGGGATGCTCTGGGTTGGAAGGAGTCTTTAAAGGCCATTTAGTGCCATGGGCAGGGAGACTTTCCACTAGCCCAGGTTGCTCCAAGTGCCATCCAACCTGGGATGACACCAGGAGACAACATCCAGGGCACATCCATCATCCTCATTTATCCCACGGAGTCACTGCTGCTGATGGATGGGGCAGCAGCGGGCCTGGGAGAGGGGAAAAAAGGGGAAAAAAGAAGATTTGCCAAACAAAAATGTCTTGTGGTGTCCTGGGGCTGTTGTTGGAGTGAAATGAGCCTGGAAGTGCTGCCAGAGGGGCTTTGTCCCTCACAGGAGGGTGTGCAGGGATTGCCTGAGGGCCATCCGTGTTGTCCTGTGGGAAAACACAAAATTACTGGGATGCTCCAAAGCTGGAGCACATCAGGAAGGATGAAGACGAGGTTTGTGTGTCCCCAAAGGGAACAGATTGCGGGCAGCACAAGAGGTGCCAGCTTGGCTCCCCAAATGCCTGCTGTATCCCCATGGATGTGCTCCGTGCAGGGAAGACGTGGATGTTTACATGTTCAAGTGTTTCAGGAAATACCAAAGGGATTTTTTAAACCATTGCTTTGGAAATGACCTTTTCTTGGTGATTCCCACCCTGCCTGAGCTCCTGGAGAGCACTGACATGGGGAGGGAAGACACACTTCCTGGGATCCCACCCCTTGCTGTTCCCATCCTGGAAAAGTGCAACTAGAAGTGTCCAAGGCCAGGTTGGACGGGGCTTGGAGCAACCTGGGATAGTGGGAGGTGTCCCTGCCCGTGGCAGGGGTGGGACTGGATGGGCTTTAAGGCCTCTCCCAACCCAAACCATTCCATGATTCTCAGAATAATTCACTGTTCCTTACAAGAGCTGTGGGATGGGCTTCAGGAATGCCCCAGGGATGAGCATCCTTGCAGTGCCCTTTTGTTCTCTTTAGGAAGCAGGGCGGAAAGATCACCGCTGTCTCCAGTTCCAACAGCTCCCTCAGCCTCCCTGGGAATGCTGGGAACTGCTGGATGTGGGAGCTGCAGCACCCTCTGCCTCCTGGAACACCAGCAAGGGAAATGTTTTCCTTGACTTCAGCACAGATCCAGGAAGAGTGACTCCCAAAAAATCACACAGTCCTTAAGGTTGGAAAAACTCTCTCAGATCATGAAGTCCAACCATTCCCCAGCACTGCCAAGGCCACCACTGCCCCACGTCCCCAAGTGCTGCTTTTAAATCCCGCCAGGAATGTGACTCCACCACTTCCCTGGGCAGCTGTGCCAGGCCTGGACAATCCTTTCCATGAAGAAATTCCTCCTAACATCCAGCCTAAACCTCCCCTGGTGCAACTTGAGGCTGCTTCTTCCTTCCTCATTTTCATTTTTATAGACACAAAGAGTGTCCATAAATTCACCACACATCCTTTTAAACACGAGCACCCTTGAATCCTCAATATCCAACGTTAACATCCCTCTCTCCCTCTGCATCCCAAATCTCAGTTTAGCCCCAGAAAACGAGCTCCTTGCTGGAGCATGATTTCCAAATGATTGCATGGGTGCCTAAATGGAAAAGGTGACGGATGCTCTGGAGGTTTACATCCAGCACGACGCGACACCACCTTTGGAGGCTCCAGGTCGTTATCAATCCCTGATTAATCAGCCAAGTCATGCACAAGGGCAAAGGTTAACTGAGCACAGCCCCATCCCACTGCCTGTGGCAGCTCCACACAATTTGTAGCCTAATAAAGCTGCTCTGATTGCACTCAGCACCTGCTTTAAAATCCAGCCTCATTAATGCTGTGCTAATGAAACAGGAACCTTCCAGCAAGGACGCAGTCAAAGACGAGGCCTTTGCTTCAATCAGGTGACCCCCGTGGCATTTAGCCACCAGGAAAGGTGTTGGCAAAGCCATTCCAGAGGGAATGCTTGGGAATAATTGCCAACTGTGTTTTAATTTAATTTTAAAAGTAAACAAACAAAGAGATCATGTTTGCCTGGAATGGGGCAGAGGTTTAGCAGTTTGGGGGATGTGCTGTGTGTCTTTCCTGGTTTCCTCTGGTTTCAGCCCTAGGAATTCCAGCCACATGGAGCAGGGAGGAGGTGCAGGATGGGGCCAGGCATCCATCGTTCCATCAAACATAGCCCAGCAGGAAAAGTAGAATTGAAATAAAATAGATTCTTATCATCATCTTCCTTCAGAGCTTCTGTTTTCCATGCTAACAGCCAATGGAGCTGACCCCACCTGCTCCAAGGTTGGTCCTGGTGATGTCTTGTCCCCTATCCCAGGGAAAATCCCATCCACAGGGACAGAACGCAAAATCCCAGAGTGGTTTGGGTTGGAAGAGACTGCCAAGACCATTTGTCCCACAGGCACGGACACCTCCCGCTATCCCAGGTGGCTCCAAGCCCCGTCCAACCTGGCCTTGGGCACTTCCAGGGATCCAGGGGCAGCCACAGCTTCTCCGGGCACCCTGTGCCAGGGCCTCCCCACCCTCACAGGGAACAATTCCTTCCCAACATCCCATCTAAATTCCTCCTCTTTTAGTTATAAAATATTCCCCCCTTGTCCTTTCACTATCTGAAAACACATTCCCCTCAGGCAGTGAGATTCCAGGGAAGCACAATCCCCCTGTGATTCCCACCACCCCCAAATCCCGCCGGGATGGGGCTCACTGGAAGCCAGCAGAGCGTGGTGAGCTGTTATTTTCCTTTCAGTGTGGATTATTTGTCTTCCTTCTTTATTTCAGTCCTGCCTAAATATAATAATCCCTCGCAGAGACAGGGATTAAATCCGTGTTGGCAGCGACGCCTCGACATTCACCAGAGGGGAGAGTGAGCAATGCCAGAGCTCCAGAAAATCCTCACCACTTGAGACTTGGAAAACCAGACCAGACAAAACGCTGGTGGAAATATTACAGGGAGAAATCCTGCACTTTCTCAGGGAAAAGGGCTATTGGGTGACCCCTCAGGTCTAGAGTTTCACTCCTTAGAGGAAAACCCTCATTTTCTCCTCTTTTTAAAAGCTCTCCTTCCAGGAAAGCATGTGACAAGCTTGCATAAAAAGCCAACACAATCCCAGATTTCGTCATTGCTGTGATAAAAACCCCTCTGGCTGTGAGCACTGATGCTCTGGTGGGTAAAGCTCCAGGGATTTGCACTTTCCCAGTTGTCCGTGGGCAAAGGGCAAAGCTCTGCTCCTGTTGGCCGGGCAGGAGCTGCTGACTCACTGTGAACTTTGCCTGTTTGCTGGGAAAAATCAGCCCCAACCTGAGCTGGATCATCCCATTTCCATCCCTAGGATATCCCAGGATGTGTTCTGCTGGGGCCACAGGAGCAACCCCAGCCTTGAACCTGTGGGAATATTCTGGGAGCAATGGAGACCTGATTATTCAAACTTTTGGGAGGGTTGTGTGTGGAACAGCAATTCCTGCGTGTTCAAATGCTGGGAAAATAGATTAAATCAAGGAAAAGCCAATTTCTTGGCCAGCTTTTCTACCTGCTTTCTTCCCAGCTTGCTGGTGTCACCGTGCACATCCTGGTGCTCCCGCTTGGATCCTTTGAGCCACCCTTGCAACCAATCCTCATTGTCCAAACCTCCCACAGAGCTGGAAAACAGGGATTACCAGGCCATCGTTCCTGGTCTCCTCCACTTTCCAGCTCCAATTTTACAACTGTTAAGATGCACAGGTAACCCTTCTATTAGGAGATCCTGCTGCAAAGGATTTGGTTAATCCCAAAACAGGAGCAGTGCTGGCTGGAGACACCCAGGAGTTCTGGAATTAGCTAAAAGGGAGTGATTCTGCTGTGGGAAAACTCAGGCAGAGGGCTTTTTTCTTTCCCAGACCACCAGAACTCACATTTAAAAGTGTTCAAGGGTCTTCTGCTGCTGCACTGAGTCAGGAGAGGGATGCTCCAACCAGGAAGCTCCAGCACTTTTGAGGGTCTGTTCGTTGCCAGGGGAGACTTGGCCTGGAACAAGACACGGAGCAACTCCCAGAGTTAATAATGTATTGGGAAAAATAAAAAAATGCATCAAAAAAGAAACCAGCCCGGTCTGAAAAGATGCAGCACTGAGGGAGAGCTCAGCCTGGAGAAGGGTGGTCCTGCATCCGAGGTGGGATCCAGCCTGGCAGCGCCTGGAGCTGCTCGGAGAGGCACCACAAAGCTGCGTTTGCTTGTGAAGGACTGAGATGGACACAGGGGTGGGACAGGCGCACTTTTCCACCCAAAAATAGTCCTGCCAGGGAATTTGGGCTGGGCTGTGAGGAGGGGAGGCCTGGAGGGCTGAAGGTGCCAGGCTGGTCCCACCAGCCAGCTCCCGGTGAGCCTGTGACTGTCCCTGTGAGCATCACGGGGATGGAGGGGACTCCAGCCAGCCTCTGCCTCCACTCTTCTGCTCCTCAAAGAACTCTTTAATCCCATTATTCATCTCCAGTTCATCCCTGATTGTCTTCTGGAGCCTCCTGATGCTCACGGAAAGGAACCACAAATCCCAGGAGCTCCTCAAAGCAGGACAAAATCTCCTGGGTGTCTCCGTGGCAAGAACAGCAGAGCAGGAAGCTTTGCAGCCTGAAAAAAAGAGGAGAAAACTCCTTTCAACCCACAAACGGGTGGATGTTAAACCCAAACACTGTCATGAATTCAGCTGGGTGAAAGGAGAAGCAGATGCAGAGTGGGGATGATATTTTGGCAGCCGCGTGCAGCTCATTAAGTGGATTTTGGAGGGAGCCAACCGAGCTCCGTGCACAGAAATGTAATTTCTGTCAGGGCAGACAGATGCTCTGAGGCAGCTCAGACTTTGTTCCTGCCCTTGGCTGCTCCAAAACAAGCATGGAGAGTTTTATCTGTGACTCAGCGGTGACTCAGACACGGAGATGCCGGGTTTTCCACGGCTTGCTTGCAAGGAAAAGAGGGAGAAGAGGCTGGAATGCTTAATAAGAGTTATCAAATACCTGTGGCCCTTATCTAAGGGATTTTCCAATGTATTTATCAAGCTGGATGCTGAATTTTGTGTGTGCACAAGCCTGTGTGAAGATACTGAGGTGCCAGCTGGATTGGCTGCATGGTTGGAATGCATTTTTTGAGGGTTTTTGTCAGTAAAAATGCACATTTAGATTGAGTTTCCCACCCCAAATAACCTGGCAGTGACCAAGCAGCTTCTGCTAAACTTTCCCAGGATAACTCACCTGGGGACCTGGAGAAAATTTAATTCACAATTAAGAAGTTTACCGTGGTCATTGAAAATAAAGTTTAACCCTGTGCTGTGATCAAACTGCAGGTGCTCTGCTGACAGATAATCTTTAAAGACACCACGAGTCGGGTTTAGCACCAATTAAGCCGGAGAGGGCGGCGTTTAATTGGGATTTTAGGGATGAAACGGGATGCTGGGCGTGCTGGGGAGCAGCGGGGCTTAGCTGGGCACAGCTGAGCCTTTGGAGAGCTCACAGAACTGGGAAAGGTGGCACACACAAAACCCCGCCCGGAAAATCCCGAGCCCTGTCACATCCACCCGGCTCCCGTGGGATGGTCCAGCTTTTTAAACACCACAGAAAGGGGATGCTGGGACCTGTCCCTGCCCTGTTGGGTTTTGCAAAGCCCCAGCAGATGTTTGGCCAGGCCGGGCTCAGCTGCACAAAGCCCCGCCTGGGGAGGTGATAAGACACACACCAGTAAAGCTCCACTATCAAACCCATAAATCCAGACCCCGGAGCAGCTGGGTGGGAATTCCTGCGGTGTGGGAGCTCCTGATTAGCGATGGGTGAACCTTTGCTATGCTTGGATAAATTACTATCTTTTTGGCAGCAACCTTTCCAGACTTAACCTCCAGCTCAGCCACCACCAGCTGGGCCTTTCATTGAAATTCCGTGTAGGGATCGGTTGGAAAAACCCAGCATTTTTGCCCCAAACCCTTGGCTCCTTCGGGAACACCACACGGGAAACCTCCATCAGGGATAAATTCCGTTTTCTTCTGCAGAAATTTCTCCCTGTGAAGAATTGCAGGGGCCCTGCACGGTGTTATCAGGGCACATTATCCCTGTGGGAAGGCTGGAATTATTTTTGTCAGGTTGTTTCAACCCGTTCATTACCTTTTAGAGAATTTGGGGGAATATTTGTGCTGCTGCTGAGTAGAACTCTTGGTTTAGGGTATAAATAAAAGCAATTCTAAGCTAACATTGCTTTTGTTAAGCTGGGTTGTATTATTTCTGGAAAATGTTTTTATTCTATTTTTGACTTCGGTTGGAAGCGTTTGTTTTTCTATTTCCTGATATTCTTCTCCATCATTTCATTCCATTCTGATGTTTGAAATATGCACGTGTGACTGCTGCTGTGATTTCCACCTTCAATGAGCTTTTTATTGGACTTCTCCTCTCAAGTGTTGTCAAATCACCGCAAATTGGAGCCTTCAAAGCACTTGGTCCGAAAATAGATTAAATCATGTATTCCAAAGCCTTCCCAAGGAGAAGGATTATTTCCATTTCTCAGCAGAGCCCCTGGTTTACACCTGACCTCGAGCAAACAGATCTCCAGAGATGCTTTGTTTTTAGAGAGGGGTCTGGGAGGCTGAAGAATGCAAAAATATTCTTCAGCCGTGAGCAGGAGGGATTGATATGGAGATGCTGATGCTGCCCAGGCCACCAAAGCCCGAGTGAAGAGCTTTATTTTCCCCTCCTTTCCATTCCTGTGATCCCTACTCTTCTCCTCAAGGACAAACCCTTTAATTGCGAGCAGGGAACTGTCGTCATCGCCTCGTTAGGAACCGACTGCATCTGAAAACATGCCAGGGAAAAAAAAATTAAACAAGGTTTTAAGGATGCCATTTAAAATTGGAGCAGGTTCCACACGAGGTGCTGATATGAAGGCGGCCCTGTAGCATCTCCCCTTATCAGAATTCCATGAATAGATAAATCTCCCTGGGCAAACACGGGATTAAAGGAGGGCTGGAGCTGGTTGGGAATTCAAGAAACTGCCTGAGTGTGCTGGCACAGGAGACGTTTGAAAGGAACATTTTCTTGGATTGTTTCCTTGAAACTTTCTGAATAGGAGCCTTTGTGCTGCTGACCGGGTCTCCGTAAGATCCCGTCAATTTGGGGGTTTGGAAGCTCAGCTGACTGGGACAAAGCAAACCAGAGCCACGAAATTCCTGCGCCTGCTCTAAACCCGGCAGCAGCGACACGTTTGTCTCTATTTACTCTTGGTTTGGGAGTGCCAGACACCTTTATTCCCAAGAAATCTAACCCAGACAGATGTGGACACCCTGGAGAAGGCTTTGCCTCCCCTGAGAGGGGACCAGGTCAAGATTTGTGTGCGGAGAGTTCTTCAAAAACATCTGGTCTGCTGAAAAGCCAGGATTTCTCCTGGGAAATGATCAGTTCCAGCCCAATACTCATCTATTTCTTCCCGCAGGAGGTGTCAACAGAGTCATTTTTCCTCAGCCTTTATCCAAAACATCCTGCTGGGATGGTTATTCCAGCCTGGACTCTCAGGATGTGCAAGAACTCCTTCCGTGAGGAGGAGATATTTGGTGGGAACCAGCTCGAGGGTTGCAGGTGGGGGTTCCTGGAGCTCAGCATCCTTCCCAGAGTATTTTCCCACTGGGAAAGGGATTTTAGGGAGCCATTCCTGTCCTCCTAGGGATGATGCAGTTCCTCCCATGCACTTTCACCCCCCGTGCCAATGCTGCATCCTGCAGGAAAGTCTGATTTAAAGGCTTCTTTGGAATTTTAAATCATTTGATTCATCTGCCTAAATGTTTTTTCCTGGCTTTTCTCCCATTACAATGAGCTGAGGGTGTTCACCTGGAGAAGGGAAGGATCCAGGGAGAGCTCAGAGCCCCTTCCAGGGCCTCAAGGGGCTCCAGGAGAGCTGGAGAGGGACTGGGACAAGGGAGGGAGGGACAGGACACAGGGAATGGCTTCCCACTGCCAGAGGGCAGGGATAGGTGGGATATTGGGAAGGAATTCCTGGCTGGGAGGGTGGGGAGGCCCTGGAATAGAATTCCCAGAGAAGCTGTGGCTGCCCCTGGCTCCCTGGAAGTGTCCAAGGCCAGGTTGGACAGGGCTTGGAGCACCCTGGGATGCTGGAAGGTGTCCCGGCCCATGTCAGGGGTGGAATGGGATGGGATGGTCCTTTCCAGCCCAAACCATTCTGTGATCCCACGATTCCATGAATGTTATGGCTCTCCTGGCTGTGTGGGCTGCAGGAACGTTGGCCATCATTCATGGCCTCCCGGGAACTTCCAGTTAAAACACCCAATTATTTGCTCTGAAGGACAATTAACATGGCATTCCCCAAGCTGACATTCCGCATGAGCACACCAGCATATTTTGATTAAATTTCCATGTTTTTTTCTCTTCATTACATCTTAAAATCCAAGCTTAAAAATCCGTTTGCTTTATCTTGTGATACTTTTCCTGCAAGTACCAGGAACACGAATGCAAATTATTTCTCCCTGTTGCAGGAATGAGTAAAATGAGTTCAAAATTACTAGAAAAGATGAGTGGGTGCAGCATCTCTCTCCACTGTGTGGATTTATGTGGAAAAAGAGATTAAGGGGATATTTATTGGATAAAAACCCCTTTACAGGAATAAAGGCAAAGTAGGAATCAAGGTGGAATCACGGGAAATAGTGGGATTGCTTGGGATGGCTTTTGGTGTCATGTCAGGATATTATTATTTACTTTTTGTTGTTGTTATTGTTGGTTTTGTTTTTTGGGGTTGGTTTGTTTGTTTGTTTGTTTGACAGTTGCATTTTGCCCTTCTCTTGTAAAAAAAAATCAGTTTTCTCCTACCTGTGATTCATCCAGGGACAAATGCTGGTTTTCCTCTGGAAAAAACAACTCCAGGGCTCCCCTTGGTGCTTCCCACCATGGAGATCACAGGTCAGAGTTAAACCTCCCTGGAAGTGGAGGGAAAAATGTCTTTCCCAGTGCCAGATCCTCTCCATTTTTGGCTCCTGCCAGGCTCAGAGGTGTTTGGGGCAGATACTTGGGCACGTTTATTGTTGGGATTAAGCAGTGTTGATCTCCAAAGTTTCAATAATTATCCAGAAAATCGATATCAAGCTAAGTCTGACCATTTCAATGTGAAATTTCAATTTGAACGTGAAATTATTTCGCCCTTGCCCAAATTTAATTTAAAAGCAGTGAAGCTGGGTGGGTTTGCTCTACTTGGGGCCGTGTAAAGGCTCTTCCTCACCCATCTGAGCACAGCTTGGATGGTTTATTCCAGGAAAAAATGCTATTTTAGGAAAGTTTTGGCTCAGACTGTGACACCCCTTTCCCTCACACTCCCGTTTCCAGCTCACCAGGAGCAAGCAGTGATTTTTCTGTGCCTGGCAGGAAGCTCAGCTCTGTTTCCGTGTCCTTCCCCACTCCTTCTCCTGCTCTAATTAATGAAGGATTGATTGGCTGTCCCCTTGTCCCGGGAGCCAGGACAGGGCTGGGATGGAGGGGTCAGCATGGCTGGACATGGAGCCACTGCCACCACGGGGTGTCCCACTATGGAGTGGCCTTTTCCATGACCCCCCGAGGACCCCCCACACTTCTCCTGCAATTTGGAATATTTTGGGAGGTCTGTGAGCCGAGGGGAACCTAAGCAAGAGCATCCCTGAGCTCCCTCATTCTTTAGCCACGGGATAAAGATTGGAAAATACTTTTTGAAGGAAGAAGTCAGATGTTCTCTTTAGGATTTGTGGGTCAGAGGAGCCTCGTGTTCCCAGAAAAAAACACAAAACTGGTTTGCCAATGCGATTGTGGCGAGGTGGAAGGGAGGAATATTCTGGTTCTCCTCCAGGCGGAGAGTGGGAAACCTTGCTTGGTAAATTTAGCTTAAATTTGGGATGAAAACATCTCTTTTAGAGCAAAAACCAGGCCAAAATCACCAGAGAATTGGCCAAGGGTCTTCTGATTGAAGATGAGTGCAACCAGAACGTGCCTAGATTCCAACTCCAGTCACCAGACTTGGTTATTCCCACTCCCAACCCTCCACAGGAGGGATTCCCACGTGTAGCATCCCTCCTAAATCCCACAGGGACCACAACGGTCCTCACCCAGCATGGGATTTTCTCGAGGATCCGTGTCGAGGAAATAAAATCCATTAAAAACCACAGCTTTCCCATGTTGTGGGAGGGAACTGGTGCCCTTTGCTGGCAGCCCCCCGTGCTGTGAACCCCGGGGTCAAACCAGGATTTTAGGGAAGTTTAAAAGAAAAGCTCCAGCATCCAGGATGGATAATTTTTAACACATCGGGGTCGTTCGGAGACGAATTTGTGTAATGAGCGCACTGGAAATGGGGAAAAAAGAGATGAAAGCTCTGTTTGTCATGTACAGAAGGGCTTATCAACCCTTCCCAGCTGAGCCAGGCTCAGATTAAAAATGATCTGAGGGAACAGGGACTGGCTGCAGCCGTGGGCCTTCCCTTCCAGGCTAATTATAAAGTGAATATTAAACACGGAGCAGCTGCAAAGGTCTTTATCTCTATTAAGAGAGTGTCCACCTACATAATAGGAATAATTATTAAGAAAGGAAACTTAAAAGAAAGGAAATGGCACATAATGGCACCTCCTGTATTTCCCTAATCCCACGCCTCTCCAGCGTGGGACACGCTGTGGTGACGCTTTCCTTGGCACCTCAGGGTGATCCTCGGAGCTTTTCCAGGCTCACTCCTCACTCCGCGGAGCTGCAGCCCTGCTCTGCTCCTCCCAGCAATCCAGGAGGAAAAACTGCTCTTTCCTAAATTATTTTCTTTTGTTATCATATGAGACATTCCTTACAAAAGTCAGGAATTGGGGCCTGAGCGTTTTTTGGCTCGATTTTTAAGGGATTTTTCACTGCAGAGCACTGAAAGGGCAGAGCACACCCAGCCCTCTGCATTCCCTGGATTCAGAGATGCCAGGCTCTCCAAAGGGACACTAAAAACTGAAGGCTCTAATTAATGATAAATTAATGCATTACCCTCTCAATCCTAGTAGACTTTACCAGCCCAAGAAAACCAACAAAGATGTCAAAATGCAGTGAAAATAAAACTGCAAGGGAGGAGAAATCTACACTCCTCCCTTTCCTATATATTTTTGGCATTCTTGGAGTCCTCTGACTCTTCTCCTGCCTTTCCAAGGGATTGTAGGTTAGGATGCTGCTGGTTCCTAAGCCTGGGCTCTGCTGCGCTCACTCCGTGGGTTCAGGGATCCTCTCATTGTCTGAAATCCCAATTCTTGGAGCCGCAATCCTGCTCTGCTCCTTCCAGCAATATAGGAGGAAAAGCTGCTCTTTCCAACATCACTTTTTTAATTTTCATATGTGACATTCCTAACAAAAAATCAGAAATGGGGACTTGAGCACTTTTTTACTCCATTTTTAAGAGGTCCTTCACCTTTCTCTGCTTCACAGCACACAAGGACCTGGTCCTTGAGTAACCTGGGACAGTGGGAGGTGTCCCTGCCCATGGAAGGGCTGGAATGGGATGGGCTTTAAGGTCCCTTCCAACCCAAGCTATCCTGGGATTCTGTGACCAGGGGAGAGTCCAGTTGGGATTGGGATGTGGAGGTGAGGGAAGGTGGGAAATCCTGAGGGGCGCAGGATTTATTTCACTTTATCCCACAATCTCTGCCTCCATATCTGGGCTCTGATGGAGGTTGGGACATCAGGGAAAACGTTTGGGCTCACTTCTCCTTCCTGATCCACCAGGATTTCCATTCCTCTGGGGATGCTCAGCAAAGCTTGTGTACACAGCCCCAATTTTCCACAAAACCAGGGCAGTGAGGAGCCCCCACAGAAGGCAGGAAGTCCTGGAAAGCCCCGGTTCAGCTGCTGTGGGGATATTTCCCAAGGCGGTCGCTGCTTTTCCCAGGTGGCTGCGACTAGAATGGCTCATTTCCCTAAACCTTGGGGGAAAAACCTGTTGTTTTGTTCCCATGAAAAACAACAAACCCACCAGTGGGACAGGGCTGTGGGAGCAGGGACAGCTCCCATCACATCATCCCACTCTCATCAGCCGGGAAGCTGCTGGGGCCCAGCTTCCTGCTGGCTTCTCCAGGGATGTAAATCCAGAGTTGGAACATGGCCACGCTCCAGGTCCAGATAGGGACCATCCACATGCTCAGAGGAATTTTGGGATCCTCCTGCCCAGGGTGGTCCTGTCCCCAGGATGGAGAGAGCAGGGATGGATGGAGAGATGTAGGGATGGATGGATGGATGGAAGGATGGATGGATGGGTGGATGGGCAGGGATGGATGGATGGGTGGATGGATGGATGGAGGGATGGATGGATAGATGGAGGGATGGATGGA
>WBMZ01005145.1:19999-39664 GCA_013400975.1 Atrichornis clamosus
CAGGGATGGATGGATGGATGGTTGGATGGGTGGATGGATGGATGGATGGATGGGTGGGTGGATGGATGGATGGATGGGCAGGGATGAATGAACAGTGTTTGCTCCTCAAACACCTCAGGAATTTTGGATCCCATGGACCAGCAAACACAACCTCTACCTGATGGGCCACCAAACTCCCAGCTGAGGCCATTCCAGAACTGTTCCTGGCAACATTCCCATCCCACATGTGGCTGATGCTGCTCCAGGATCCGCATCCCATTCCCAAGGCCCAGCCCCACACCAAGAGCTCTCCACAACTCCACCTTTTTTTGAGGAACAAGCCAGACACTGCCACCATAATTCCTGCAAATTCCTGGGATTTTTGGAGTCATCCCACACAGTACCTTTTGGTCACATCCCACAGGGACTTGCCCCTAAATTGCTCCTGAAACATAGAAAATATTCTTTTACCTGACCTATAAAATGTATCCCTAGACAAGAAACTCTGCAAGTGCTGATCCTTCAGTTCTGAGTGTCAATAAATGGGATAAAACTGGACTCTCGATGGCAGCAACATGATGGGAACTGGACAATTCCAATGCTGCATCCTTTAAAAACAAAATTGCCAATTCCCTGTGTAAGAATTATTTATTCCTGCTCCTTTGTGTGGCACAGACACACCTTGACTTTTTATTTACCTGCTTTTGATTTTTTTCCCAGATCCCACTGTGCCCTACGCAGAGACAAATTTTCTACCAGGGAAAATCCAGATTTTTCCCCCAAAATCCCAGATCACGGTGTTGTGTGTTCATATAAATGATATAAACTGTTCTAAGCAAACAAAAATGTCTTTTCAAATGTCACCAACGTGGTGACACTGCTTGGCACCAGGGCCAAGGCAGGGGTGGCACAGCCCAGAGGCTGCTGATTTTCCTGATCCAGCCCTTACACACAAGAGAGGGCGAAAAAATACAGGGAATGTTCTAGAATATCCTGAATTTCTAATATTCCAGTAAAAATAGCTCAACCTGACTCATCCAGCACAGGTCACAGGTTTTGATTCAATGCCAGGGCTTTGATTTTGCCAGGAATATCTCACCCTGGGAAGAAAGAGTTTTTTCTGTCCTCCTCCTGGAGCATCAGCACATTGCTGGAGTTTTCCAAGGACACTACTCCCCGTTCCCAAGTGTCCCTGGAGCATCAAATCCATGGTGGGATGTGGTAGCGGGACCCCAGAATGGCTGAGCAGGGTCAGAGCCAGGAAAAGGCTGCAGCCCCATCGTCTTTGCTCCCCTTCTCCCACCAGTGCTTAAAAACAATGAAGAATGAGCAAAAAAAAAAAAAAAAATCTAAAATTCAGCTTGCACAAGCAAACACCAGGCACCCCTGGTATCTGATATGCACAGCACCGAGAGCAAACTTGCTTGGCTTTGCAAAAGCTGCAAGAGAGGGAACTGGCCTAAAACTGCAATATTTATCCAGCCTTGTTCACATATCCTCTGCTGAAAGCAGCCCAAGCCTGAGGGGATTTTCTTGGCAGGCTCTGGATTGCAAAAGGCAGATTTATTGGCTCGGAGTGCAGCCATCCCAGGCTATCAGGGCCTGCACAGGATCTCCAGCCTGAACTGCAAACAAAGATTTGATTGTCTCTGGTTATCTGAAATGATTTATAAAGCAGTTCTTCGCTGGGAGCTGGAGGAAGAAAAACATTTGTGTTCTTATCTGAGATCTTTTTTGCAGGGAAAAAAATGTCACAGGGGTGAATCCTGTGAGGTCCCAGCCCCTCCCCAGGGCCGCAGGTGGGGGAGTCCCTGCTGCATCCCTACTGGAATTAATGAGGAATTTTTAGGGAGAAATCCGTCCCTGTGAGGGTGGGGAGCCCCTGGCACAGCTTGCCCATCCCTGGAAGTGTCCAAGGTCAGGCTGGACAGGGCTTGGAGCAACCTGGGATGGTGGAAGGTGTCCCTGCCCTTGGCAGGGGGTGGAGTGGGATAATCCTTAATGTCCTTTCCAACCCAAACCACTTGGGATCCTGGGATTCTATGGAGTTTCCTAACAAGCTCGTCCCTGGTGCAAGCAGCACATCCAGGTGGGCAGGAGGATGGGATTATGCACAAGGATTGGGGATGTGCTTTGCAAAATGGGAATGTCCTGCTTTTTCCCCCAAGAGTGAGAAATTAGATATCCCACTAATTAAGTGTGCCAGGCCAAGTGTGGTTGCTCCACAGCACTCTCAGGCACATGGAGTGACTTTTTTGGGATGGTCCTGTGCAGGGCCAGGATTTGGGCTGGATGATCCCTGTGGGACCCTCCTAACTCAGCCTATTCTGTGATCCCAGCGTGGCTGTGGGATCTCTGCACACCTGGGTGGCTTTGGCAAACAATAGTGCCTGGACCAAAAGGCTGGAAAACCCAACAGGGAAGGAAATGACAGCATTCCCAGCAAGGAGGGTTAAAATAACTCCTGACAGAAAACATCCTGGAGTGGCTGCACGTGGAAGACCAGGTCATTGTCCTCAGGGGGGATTGTTCCCACGTTGGTGTGAATGGGGCTGGAGCCTGCAATGGGATCACCTGGCCAGGCCATAAATCCCTGGGGGAGCTGCAGGAGCTGGAGGTAAATTATGAACACACAGCCCATAATATTCCCTCTCAGCTGGGAGAAGGTTGTTGTTTATTTTCCCTGAGCACGGGCTGGTGGGAATATTTATTGTTGTATTCATGAATGGCACGCAAATCCCGGTTCTGGAAGGATCTGGTGCCACTGGCCCTTCCTCCTGCTCCCACTGCTCTCCCTGTTCCTGCTCCATCCCCACACCACCTTCCAGGGAGTTTACACCTGAAGAAGGAGATGGCAGAGGTTAGTTAGGGAATGGGTTATTAATGCTGGTGATGAGGAACACGATGGAAGCACCACCAGCAATCCCAGGGCTTTGCATCCAGCCACGAATTCAGGGGAGAACTGGAGAGGTTTGCACATGGAAAAGTGATGGGAATGTTCAAACCCAGTTTTGCAAGCCGTGCCAGGGGAGGTTTAGGTTGACTATCAGGGAAAATTCCTTCATGGAAAAGGTTGTCAGGCACTGGAAGAGCTGCCCAGGGCAGAGGTGGAGTCCCCACCCCTAGAGGGATTTAAAATCCATGTGGATGTGGCACTTGGGGACATGGAGCAATGGTGGCCTTGGCAGTGCTGGGAATGGTTGGATTTGATGATCTCCGAGGACTTTTCCAACCCGGATAATTCTGGTTTTATAAAAGCTCTGTGTTTTCCTTGGTGTCCTTTTGCTTGATGAGAACAATTCACAGAAACACTGGGAAGTTCTGGAAGTCAACAGGGAAGAGAGGCTGTGTTCCAGCAGTGTCCTGGCAGCTGCTGGATCTTCAGGAAGGCCGTGTTCACTCCAGCAGGATTCAGCAAACAGAAGGCTGGAACCCCATCCCAGATTTTACTTTGGTGTGGGAATGCAAAACAATGGGAAATGCTTTGGTGGCTGGGGGTTATTTGGTGTTAAGGTGGCACCAGGTCTGAACCTGCCATTCCTTTCCAGCCATTGGGAGGTGAAATATTCCATGTGTTTCTTCATAAAATCCATGCATTTGTTGGAAATTGAATAAATCCCATTAATCCACGGAGGTGAAGGGGAGACCTCTTTGTGCTGGCTTTGCTCAAGGGCTGAATTTTACACTTTTTCCCATCCCACATCACTTCTACTTTCAAAAAACCCTTCCAAAAACCCCTCCTTGTGCCCTTGTCACCCAAAGCAGACACTTTCTGGGAATTAAATAACACTCTACCACTTCTGGAAATAAATTACCAGGGAAAATTATCTCCCCTGCTTCACTGTGGCCACACTCAGTTACAGCTTTTTGTTGCCTTGTGATCAAAGTCCATTTTCCTGAACGTTCCTGAGTAATAATTCCACTTAAAATAGATTTGTTTTTTCAAAAAAATCCATTGGCTCTCTGCCCCCAGCCCTTCTTGGTGTGGTTTTGAGGCAAGGACAGGTGATAATCCATGTTCTCAGCCCATCCTGTGGAGGGAAGTCTCCCAGGTAGGATAAAACTGCTCCAAACATCTCCCCGGCATCCCGTGAACACGGAAGTTTAGCGCAGCAAAACACAGGAGAGGAACGCCAGGAATGCTTCAAATGAAAAACACGGGGTAGTTAAAAGCCAGGTTTTCTCTCAGATTGTATTCACTCACCATAAAAGTTTTGTTCCTGAAGTGGGGATTGTTTTTTCTAATGAAAAGCAGCCAAAATGCCAAAGCCCTGGAAACGTGGGAAGCACGATGTGGTGCAGAGCAGCTCCGGGGGAGCAGCAAATCCCCTCCCTGCGGAGCTCTGACCCAAAGGAGCAGGTGCACAAACCCCCTGGCTGTGGATCCAGAGGGAAAATCACCCCCTGAGCACAGCTTTTCCCTCTTTGCTGGCGCTGGTGCTCAGGGATGCTCAGGAGCACAAACACAAATCAGGGACAGGGTCGTATTTGCATCCAGGTGGCCTGAAATGGGATGTTTATCCCAACAAATCCCTCTGTTCCACTTGGGTGAGACCCCACCTGCAGAGCTGCCTCCAGCCCTGGAGCCCAGCACAGGAAGGACGTGGAGCTGCTGGAGCAGGTCCAGAGGAGGCCACGGAGCTGCTCCAAGGGCTCCTCGCTGCTCTGGAGCCAGGCTGGGAGAGCTGGGAATGTTCCCCTGGAGAAGGGAAGGCTCCAGGAAGAGCTCAGAGCCCCTTCCAGGGCCTAAAGGGGCTCCAGAAGAGCTGGAGAGGGACTGGGACAAGGGATGGAGGGACAGGACACAGGGAATGGCTTCCCACTGCCAGAGGGCAGGGATAGGTGGGATATTGGGAAGGAATTCTTCCCTGTGAGGGTGGTGAGGGGCTGAGATGGAATTCCCAGAGAAGCTGGGGTTGCCCCATCCTTGGAAGTGCCCCAGGCCAGGCTGGATGGGCTTTGGAGCAGTCTGGGATAGTGGGAGATGTCCCTGCCCATGGCAGGGGTGGAATGAGGTGGTCTTTGAGGTCCCTTCCAACCCAAACCATTCCTTGATTCCACTGGAGCACAGCACACCACCATGGCCATTTCCATCCCCTCTCTCTGGGTCAATGATTCCCATTCTCTGGACAGGGATTCCACCCCTGATGTTTCCAGGCAGTCCCTGCTGCTCTCCCTACCTGCTTTGGCCTTTTCTGGAATATTCAAGATAAACTCAGCCACCTGGAGAGGGGCTTTTCTGTCCTTCCCTGTCTGTGTCCGTGTGCCCACAGGATGTTGGCACTGGGAATTAGTCTAATGCAGTCTTCCAAATCCAGCACTGGAGTCAGCTGTTACAATTCATTAGCTGTGTTGCTTAATCCTGCTTTAATTCCCTAATGACCCCGTGCTTCCCTGGAAATCCAGGAATGTCCCTCTTCCTGCTCAGCCCCTCCTGCAGCGCAGGTGAAAGCAGGGGAACCATGCAAGAGCAGCATCCGTGGGATCTGGCTGCTGGTGGGAGTCTCTGCTTCCCAAATTCCCAGAAAATGCTGTGCCAGCCTTCAGAGCCCACTTGGCCGTGTGGAGCTGCCTCAGTGCCGGGTTTTTCCAAGGTTTTGGCCAAGCCTGGCGAGGCAGGAGGATGAGGATGCTGCTCCTCACCACCAGCGTGGTCACTTTATTTCAGGTGACCTCTGAGCCCATAGAACAGAAAAGTACATGGAAAACCTGCTTTTCCCAGGATTTCTGTTTTATAGCTACTGGTTTATGGAGCTATATTTTAACTTCACTTTTCCTCTCCTTTTATTTGCCCAGCTATTGTGTTGTTTTATTGTGGGATTATTTTCCATGTGAATTAAATTCTAGCTGCCTGCCTGAGGCTTTCCTCGTGCTGGAATTTCTGTCGCTTGCTGTGGATCCGCCCTGAGGAAAACTTCCCTGTATAAACAAGGATTTATTTATTTAGCAATATTTACCAGATTTGTTGCACTGTGGTTTAAAGATCCTGGAGCTGCCCAATGCTCCTGATGGGGGAAAATCCTACTGTCCCTGTGTGACATCCCAAGGTGAGACAATCCAGGCTGTGCAGGACCCACACCCTCCTGGGAATTGGATGCTTAAATATGACAAGGGGAATGGCTTCCCACTGCCAGAGGGCAGGGATAGATGGGATATTGGGAAGGAATTCTTGGCTGTGAGGGTGGGGAGGCACTGGCACAGGTTTCCCAGAGAAGCTGTGGCTGCTCTTGGATCCCTGGGAGTGTCCAAGGCCAGGTTGGACGGGGCTTGGAACAACCTGGGATAATGGGAGGTGTCCCTGCCCATGGCAGGGGGTGGATGGGATGGGATTTAATGTCCAGGGGCTGACTGGGCACTTAATGCTCACAAGCCCCACTCCCCTATTCCAGGAGACCCCTGGAAACCTGCTCAGGATCTCCCAGGCTGAACATTCCCGTGGTGGGAGCTGTGTTTTACTGAGCTCTGTCTTTACTGAGCCACGCTTAGCCCCAGCCTGGCGTGACCAGAGCTGCAAACCCAAGAGATGCAGGGTACTCCTGATGTCAGCTGAGTCTCAGGCCAGGCTTAACCAGACTTTAAAATGCAGATGGGCCACAAAGCCTCCGTGACCTGAGGCTATGGGAGATGAAATAGGATTTTTCCTATTTTTCCATCTGGTATTTGCTTAGCTGGGAAGCAGAGCTGCCAACAGCCCTGGCCCTCTGGCAGGGCTGAGCGTGGGTAAAACCTCACTCAGTGGAGTGATTTCATTTTAATTAATGGTTAAAAAACATCTCCACGAGCTCTTTGTGTCTTGTACAATCAGCCAGGCTCTGTCACAGAACCACAAATACAAATTAAAGCTGAATGTGTTGCCCAGTTCTTCCCACCTCCTTCAGCACCTGGATACATTTCCACAGGTGGGATTTTGTGCCCATATTTTTGGGGTTTTATTCAGTTTTTCCTACTGCACTTTGAGGAGCAGCTCGAGCTGTTTGGATTTAATGAGATGATGCCGAGCCCTGGGAAAAGTCGGCACGGGAAGGAGCGTCTGCTCCAGGGATTCTGTGCTCCCACCTGGACCTGCCACAGGTTTTTTCCCTGCACATGCCTTCCTACAAATGGCTAAACTGTTGAAAACACAATAAATTCCCAAATCTTTCCCAGCTGCTCGGGGTTGCTGGTACCACGACTCTCATTTCATCTCCAACATGAATTTATTAACTCTCCTGCTTAATTACTCCTTAGTGAGGGTGGTTTTCCGAGCTCTCCAGAGGAAAGCAAGGCATCGGGAATGGCCAGCAGCTCTTCCCAGCTGTGCACTCTGCCTGCTTCCAGATGTGCAAATAAAAGAAATGCTGATGGCAATGTGCTGTCCCGGCACAGAGGAAATGAAATTAAATGAAATAAAATGCACGTCCTGTTTCCGAAACCTTACCCGGGCCCTTCCATCATCCAGCACCAAAATCAATATTGGCATTTTAAACTTTGCTTCGTTTTCAAGGTTATGGGTTGGATAAAAGACGGGAAATTTTGTGGTGCCCTTTGAAGTTGATTTATTTTAACGAGATACCTCCGAGTGCTCCTTGCATATTACGAGGAACACCAAGTGTCAGGGATGATGATGCTGAACCGTGCACATGGAGATAATTCCTCATATTTAACACCCTCATGAGGGTGAAATGTCCCTGCAGAAGTGTGGGAAGAGGAGAAAACCACCAGGTGTTTGTAGGGCAGGTGAAATCCAAGCTGCACCGGGTCCAGCTCTCAAATCCCATTCCTGTAGCCAGGAATAGGAAGCAGGAACAGAAAAACTGGCAGAAGACCATATAAAAATATTAGTCCTGCCTGTAGATGTCAAGAATGAAATCCAGAGGGCAGGCAGGGAGGTGGAGGCAGGGAATGGGGCAGGGATCAGCCCCAAAGGGGTCTCAGGGAGCACAGGGATGATGGAACACAGGGAAGATGGAGCACAGGGATGATGGAACACAGGGAGGATGGAACACAGGGATAATGGAGCACAAGGATGATGGAACACAGGGAAGATGGAGCACAGGGATGATGGAGCAGAGGGAAGATGGAGCACAGGGATGATGGAACACAGGGATGATGGAACACAGGGATGATGGAAAAAAGAGATGATGGAGCACAAGGATGATGGAACACAGGGAAGATGGAACACAGGGATGAGGGAACATAGGGATAATGGAGTGCAAGGATGATGGAGCACAAGGATGATGGAACACAGGAATGATGGAACACAGGGAGGATGGAACACAGGGAGGATGGAACACAGGAGTGATGGAGCACAGGGGTAATGGAGCACAGGGATAATGGAGCAAGGGATGATGGAGCACAAGGATGATGGAACACAGGGAAGATGGAACACAGGGAAGATGGAACACAAGGGTGATGGAGCACAGGGAAATGAGCACCTGCAACCCAGAGCACCTAAAAATAGGACCAGCACCTTCTTGGTGCAGGCTTAGGGACTCCCAACAAACCCCTTTAGATTGTCACCCTTTGGCAAGAGATTCAATCCCTCTTTTTTCCACCTCATCCGCCTGGAAACATCAATGTTGGGATAAATGGTGCTGGAATTCTATTCTATGATCATTTCAAGTTCTCCCTGCAAATAGTGTCCTGCGTGGAACTTTCATCCCCATGTCTTCTGGAAGAATTCTGGGGAATTCAAAGGCTGAGGAAGAGGCATCCTTCCCTTTCCCATGCTTCCCTGACTGGTGCTGGGAATGGCAGTGCTCCCATGGGAAGCCCAGGCTGGCAGTGGGTGCAGCACTGCTGTGCTTTAAACCAGGACATTCCTCAAGGAAAAAGGATGGACACAGCCTGCATCCAAGGGGAAAAGGAAGCCCACCGGCTCCACGCACTCCAGCCACAACACACAACCGTGTGATCCCGCCGTTGCCATGGTTATCTCCCCAAAATCATTGGCAAACAAGACCATTAGGCTACCACAATGCCTCTAATTGCCTGTATTTTTTCCAGCGCGCGCTCTCCCGGTTTTTCCAGAGGGGATTTCCCCCGGCAGCAGCCGAGGCTCAGCCGTTTCCCCTGCATCCTGCACCTTCCAGCTTTTGCCAGCTCCCTCCCCACGAGGAGCCCCCGGGATAAATCGCTTAACTCCAGGTGACAGATGCTGCAATAAACCTGCTCCTAATTAGCTGATATCAGAACCCGCTCATTCAGAAAATGGGGATGTTACCAGCGGGACAAATGTGCTGCCTTTCATCTCGGTGTGGTGCGTTTCGGGCTCCGAGCCAGGTTTTTACGGCTGCCCACCGGGACGACGCTGGATGTTGCCGTGGAATGGTTCCCGGCGCACCTGAGGATGCTCAGGTGGCACCACACGGGCAGTGCCGGTGCTCTGGGAGCTCCAAAAATCCTGCTCCTCACCGCGGCCTCTGCAGCCTCCAAAATCAGGGATGGAGGCAGCACATTCCCAGCGTCCAAGAATTTTATGCCTCAAAAAGGCCGTGCTGGAAAAACTCTCCTTTCGGTGAGGGTTAACGCAGCCTGAGCACCTCTTTAAAGCACCGGGAAAAGGATTTGAAGTGGAGCAAGGGGAGGATGTGAAAAGAGCTGGAATTTCCACTCTCTCACATCGTGCCGGGGAGAAAAGAACCTCTTTTGTGCAGGCCTGGTTTTATTGTGATTTTAATGAGCATTTCAGGTCCATTCTCGCCCTGCCTTTGAGCCATCCCTTGCTCTACAGTTGTCAGGGCATCAGATATTCCAGTCAGCCCATTTGAAAGGAATTTCGGGATTTTTTAAACATATTCCTCCAAAGAAGGCTTTCATGATCAGAGCTTTGCATCCATTTGAAATGGATGGGACTTTGGTGACTCCTGGCTGCTCTTCCTGCCGGCACAATTCCTCCAGATTTTACCTTGGAACATTGAAAAGGCTCGTGGCACCACATAAAATACGAGCTATTAGAGAAGGCACCTATTCAGGTTGTCAATTTATTAAAAATGAAATTATTCTGGGATATTTTAGCATTCAAATTCCAAACCTTTTACGAAACCTCTGTGAAATCGCCTTCCCTCCCACATCTGCCTCCTGGATAAGGTGGGAGCAGCTGGAGAAGAGTGACCTTGGGAAATATTGTTCCTTTGGGAGGGAATTTTGCTGCAGTGTATTTGTATGTTTGGGAATGTTTTTGAGGGCATTTTCCCCACCATGGATTTTGGGATGCAAGGACTGGGTGCTGCCTGCCCAACTTGGTTTCCCTGATTTTTCCTCATAGCTACAAAGCTGGAGCACATGGACAAGGAGCATCCCAAACACATCTGCTCGAGCTGGTGCCATTCATGGTACTAAAAAATTAAATAAAATGTGGTTTTTGAGGCTTATGCATGGGTGAAAAATGAGGTTTTGAGGGAAGGGTTCACCTGATAATTCCCCCAGTAAATGGTGAGCAGGGATGGAGCCAGGAATGTGCTGAGGGAACCACGAAAAGCAAGAGCAGTGCTGCCTGTGGAATAATTCCTGGATGCTCCCTGGTGCTCCCTGGCACAGCTGGCAAGCCCTGCCCTGCCAGCTACGTGTCCCTGGCCAGCCTTTGGGAAGGAGAAGGAATTTGGCACAGGAGAAAGGGTGTGCTCCACATCCCTGTGGCCTGTTCTACCTGGAGGCTTCACCTGCGGCCTTCCCAGCCGGAATTTGGGGAATAACCAAAGGAATTATTGCCATTCTGTGCTGTCTCTCTGGTTCAGGGGAGAACAAATCACCTCCGTGGGACACCTTCCACTCTCCCAGCTCTGCTCCAAGCTCTGTCCAACCTGGCCTGGGACACTTCCAGGGATAGCTCCCATGGTCTCTGGTTTTTGGGGATAAAACCACAGTGGGTGATCACCTGCCACCTCAGCTTGTGTGCAATTAGAGGGAATGAGGAAATGATCTGGTTTCCCAAATGAAAACCTGTTCCTAATTAGAGGTAGCGGAGTATCCTGGTAACATGGAATTTTAAGCACCTTTTTCAAATGTTTATTGATTAATCATTATTATGGGAAAACACGAGCTCCCCTACATCAATCTTTTGACAGCAGCTGTCCGTCAAAAATAATGATCCTTTTAAAACTCATGAATAAATAATAATGCAAATCTATTTTACACCAAATGCATCCTGCTTCCCATCCCAGCCCCTGGAAAGAAGCGCAGTTATTTCAAATAATGACTCTACAATGCTTCAATAATGAGCTGTTACGTGCGTTATACTCATGGCTTTTCCCCTTTTTTCCCTGGCTTTGGGATTATTACTTTTCCAAATTAAAACATTGCATCCTTTCAGATCCTTCTCTCCTAAATGCCTCTGACATTTTTTTCCAGGAGGGTAAGGAGAGGATGGGTGAATTTGCCATGGAATCATGGCATGATGGGTAGGGTAATATTGACTTTTATTGATGTTCACTTTGTGTTTTTGGGGACCAATCTACCTGGAGGCTCCACAGGGAGTTGTGGAGAGGGAGAAGATCCCCCCTGAGCCTCCTTTTCTCCAGGCTGAGCCCCTCCAGCTCCCTCAGCCCTTTGGTGACCAGGAAAAGGGATCCAAGGAACCAAGGGAGAGGTGGAGGGAAGCGATTTGAATAAATATAGGCTCAATTTGTATTTTTCTCATATTTTCAGTCGGGGGTAGGAAATGGAAATGGGCCTCTGCTCTTCCCGCAGCTCTGATATTAAAGGTAATATCCTCAGATTTCTCTTTCACGGGAGTAATTTGGGATAATCTGAAATATATTTTCAGAGATGACTGTTAACAACTGCAATTCTTCTCCTGGCTTTCAAGTGAGCTCTAACTGTTCCTAATGTCAGCCAAGGAAATCACATCCCAAGCAGCAGCGAGGCCATTTGGAAAATAGCTCGGGAGAACAATTTGTGTAGATGATTTCTTCCCTTTTTTTTTTTTTTTTTTTTTTTGGTCCCCTCCCCAATTTTTCAATCGGAGCCTTTTCTAAAATGTTATTACACGGAATTCAAACACCACAAGAAATTCACCCAGAGGAGTTGTAGGAAGGCTGTAATCAAGAAATTCGCTGTGTTTTGGGAAGAGGGCTGCTGGTAGAGTTAGAAATATTTTTTTCTGGGTTTGTTTTATTTTTGCTGTTTGATATTTGCAGAGACATTGATGGCTGGCTGATAGTGGGGTACCAGCTCTCCTCCCCCCCTGCATTTCCCCATCATCCCCAGCACCACACTGGATGCTGGAGCCCCATTTCCACCTCCAAACAGGAGAGTGACTCGATTTAAATATGTAAAAAGATGGCAGGAGGCGCGGAATTGTTTGAAGCTTCAGGGCTGGAGAGATTTGCAATTAAAAAAAGGACCAAAAAAAAGACAGAAAAAAGCCAACAGAGACGTTCTGTGACCAGACTGAGGCTGGTTTGTCAGATCTCTGCTCATTATGGAGTGGCTCCCTACGTAAGGATGTGTTCAAGCCTTGCTCCCACGTCCCTCTGTACAAAATAACAACCCTTCCTCCCTTTCATCTGAGGACAAGGAATCCTCTGCAGACAAAATCAAAGGAAGGTTCCCAGCAAGTGCCGCGTTTGCGGCGCCGGCTGCGGGAGCCCCCGGGACTGCCTGAGTCTCCCTCGTGCCAATTCCCAGGTGGATGCTTCCAGAGAGGGAATCCAGCCCCTCCAAGGGTTGGAGAGGGCTCTGGGGAGCTGTCTGGGAATAATGTTGGGTGAGGCAGGGGAAGCCCTCACTGCCCAGACATCTCTGTGAGGTCCCTTCTCCTTCTCCTCTTTCTCCTTCTCCTTAACTTCCTCCCTTCTTCCTCCTTTTCCTTTTCCTTCTCTTTTTCCTTTTCCGTTTTTCTCCTTTTCCTTTTCCTTCTCCTTCTCCTTTTCCTTCTCCTTTTCATTTTCTTTCTCCTTCTCCTCTTCCTCCTCAACTTGCTCCTCCTCCTCCTTTTCCTCCTCCTCTTTTTTCTCCTTCTCCTCCTTTTCCTCTTCCTCTTTTTCCTCCTTCATCTCCTCCTCCTCCTCCTCCTCCTCCTCCTTCTCCTCCTCCTCCTCCTCCTTCTCCTTCTCCTTCTCCTTCCCTCTCTGGAGCATCCTTTACAAACCTTCCTGCAAATCTATGAGATTTTGCAGCCCCGATCCTACATTTACCAACCAAAAACCACAGGGGAAAAAGTCTCCACTTTTTAAACAGAAAAAAAGGGACCAAAAGATGTTATTGACCTCTGAGAGGTGGAAATCCAGGATGGAGAGAGAGAAAACATTTCAGGACACCCACAGCATAACCCTCCTTGTTATTGTAACCGAGGTTTTACCAAGCCAGATTTACTTCCTGAGTCTCTTCCCATTGCTGTTGCTCCCGGCAGGACCAGGGGTTTCTCCCGAATCCACATTGTCCTGCTTCAGGCATCTCCTGCCTGCTCCAAGCTCTGCACAACACCCTGGAAGAGGTGAGGAAATGGAAACTCACGCAGCTGAAGTCAGTCAGACCAACATCCGAATTTTCAGGCCATACCTTGGATTTAGGTCACTCTTTTCTCCTTGGATGTCTTTGAGCCAGTTGTTGGTGTTATCTGGGATCATCCATGCAGCAAAGGGAGTAACACCAACCTTGAATTCCCACAGAAATCAACGCTGGCTGCGGAAAGCATCACATGTGAGCAGAACACAACAGGTCTGGTGGGAAAGCAGGAGGTGCTGGCAGCAATCCTCCAGCTGGGATGCTCCCAGATTGGTACACCTGGAGCCAGGAGCGTGGGGAGTGAGGAGAAGAGAAGGGTTTGCAGGAGAGATGTCCCCCTGCAGCGCCACATTCCCATTTCATCGGAACACTGGCCCAGAGGGAACAGAGGAGCTAGATGTTTCCATCCAGCAGCACCCAGAGTGGTGGGAAGGAGCCGGAGTGTCCTGGGACTGCACCACAAAATTCCCTTTCCCAGCCTGAGCAGAGCCGGAATCCCACACCCAGCACCCCTGCCCTTCCCAAGAGCTTCCCACCCTTCCCAGGCAACCCAAACGATGCCAAAGCCAATCCTCCAAGCTGCATTTTCCGAGAGCATTCCTCTCCTTATTGCTTGCACATGGATCCTGCTGGAGCGCTTCCTTCCCGGCCTCCGCGCTCGCCCTCGGGAAAGAGGCTTTTCCAGCAAATCCCGAAACTTCTGCTTTTATAACCACAATATAAAGTCCTCCGTCAACATTGGGAATCATTTAATGAGTCTGGCAGGGATCACCCACTTCAGCTGCTTCGCAGCAGGCCAAGCAAAATAAATCAGTTTTTATGGAAAAGGGAATTTCCCTAAAAGCCGCATCTCGGGCAGTGACAATGGGGGATTTTTTTTGCAATAGCAAACTTTTAATCCCACTCTCCCCCCCAAAAAGAACGGAGCATTACAAAGGGCTGGCCAAGCTCTTCTGATCCATGGGGATGCATAAATGGGAGCTGACATTAATCTCCTCCTGCCCGGAGCGCTATAATGGGACACTTTACAAGCAGTGAAAAATTTCAACTAAAAAGGATTTTCTGGGGAGGAAAAAGGAATAAAAATCCACAATGCCTAGGCTAAAATGGCATGAATCTGGGTGCGGAGGGGCGTGTTGGCATCAAAGGGAATTCATGAAACGTGAACTCCAGCTTTTTGGGGTCTTGGATTAAGGACAAGGATCCTGGATCGGCCGTGGGATGGTGAGGAGTGAGGCAGCAACAGGGCTCTGCATGGGGTAAGGAGCCATTCCCTCACCATGACTCATTCCTGAAAGGAATAAATGGATCTGCGTGCTCGCCGTGGATGAATTACTCTTTCCCCACCCAAGGAAATGATCCTTGTGCCAGGAAATCCCTGCAGAGAGGGTCGGAGCATCCCTTGCCCTGCAGGAGCCCTGCCCGGGGTCACCCAGCAGCACCACAGGGATCCAGGCAAATCCAGAGCTCCCCCAGGGATGGGACACCATGTCCTCCTTGGAGACCCCTCATGATGGCTGGAAAACACAAGGAAACCCCTGTTGTGCTCTCCATCCATCCCAGCCCTTGGTTTGTGTCTCCCAGGTGCCTTGGAATGAAGGATTTGTTGGAGCTTCCACAAGAATTGAGATTTCATCAGGGGTGGGCACAGATGAAATAGGAAAAATGGCCCAAATTCAGGAATATGGGAAGAACCCCTTGAATAAACCACCTTTACAAGCACAGTGAATGCTCACCTTGCTAAATGAATCCCAGGCATGGCTACGAAGAAATCCTGGGAGTTTAACTTCTCCTCATGGATCCTCCCAGGCTTGCAAATCACCTTGCAGAGGCCGTAGTGATTCCGGAATTAATTCCATGGGCTGCTGCCCAGGACTCAGTTCAGCTGCTGAGGTTTGCACCTGGGTGTGCTCCGGGCTCTGTCCTGCCTTCCGGAGATCCTTGGGATGGGAAGCTCCCAACACCAACTCTCTTGGACATCACAGGTAACTCTGGGCATGTCCTTCCCAAGGTTGCCCAAAAGTGCTCCTGGGACAGGGAAATTGGGGCAGGGACACAGATTTAGGGATTTATCAGTTTGCTCCAGGGTTGTTTGGGTGGGAAGTCCTTATGGAGCTGGATGTCAAGAGCAAAGTCCTTCACAAGGGATAATATGGATAAAAGGAGCGTGATGGAGGGAAGGGAAGTGGTTGAAAGCTCAGATCCTGCTCCCAGAAAATCCACGGCCAGCCTGGTTTGTCACTGGATGTGTCTCCAGGGGATGTCCAGCCTCGTGGTGGGCTGGCTCTCCTGCTCAGAGCTGGAGGCAGGGATCTGTCCCACAGGGAATGCTGAGGTCTATCCCTACACCTTTGAATCAATCAGGTCCCTTATACAATTTACAAAAAAGTGCTGAAGCTCGGCTGTTTATCCATGGAAATGCAAGGCTGCTCCAGGAGTCTGGCTGCTCCAAGTGCTGCAGAGGAAGACACAGGTGGAGCCAGGGCATGGAGCAGTGAAGCGCCTGAAATTCCCAGCACCAGGGTTTTATAGGGATAATGGATGGAGCTGCGGCTTTAGGAGAGCAGGAGGAGTATTTTCCCAAATCCCCAGGACAAATTATCCTGTGTGTACTGATGGCACCTTCATCAGCATCATTCCAAGGGTCTGAAGGAGCATTTTGATAACAC
The DNA here is from genome assembly GCA_013400975.1 of Atrichornis clamosus. Taxonomy (NCBI): domain Eukaryota; kingdom Metazoa; phylum Chordata; class Aves; order Passeriformes; family Menuridae; genus Atrichornis; species Atrichornis clamosus. The sequence continues at coordinate 36,073 of WBMZ01005145.1, forward strand.
CTTATCAAACATCTGCCTGCTGGATGATCCTGAAAGTCCAACCCAAACCATTCCATGATTTCTTTTTCATAGAATGGAAGGTGGAAGTAGGGAAGAGCTCTGGGACTGGGGCAGCCCAACCAGCCAGTCAGCTCCATGGCAATATTCCCAAAAATCACCCAAAATCAAGGAATGAGCTGATTTTTCTATCATGATGAACATATGAGATAAATAAACAAGGGGAAAAAAACCCCCACATAATCGTTTCAGGCTCTGTTAGGGATAACTAATAAACCTCAGTATTTGCCAAGTGGAATATAACTATCTTGATAAGGAAAAAAAAAATTAAAATTCATTTTCGACATCACAAAGTGGATTTGGCAGCAGAAAAAGCCACGCAGAGTTTAAAGAAATTCCAGACGAGGGACGTCTGTTAATAATGACTTTGCATGGGTTTATCTGGCTCCTTTTCCCCCAGGCTGTTTGTTGTTATGTCTAAAATCATAGATTTCAGGATATTCTCTCACACACAAGCAGGGGCACTTCCCAAAAAATGCAAAAACCCACAAGTGGATGCTTGGACTGGGAAAATGAGGGGGACCCAGCAGCTTCTCCCTCTGATTTACAAGCAGCCACTTCCCTGCTTTCCCTGGTCCCTAATTCCAAATGCACTCGGGGTAGGGATGTTCAAGGGGGGCTTTTTATTATAATTAAACTCTCTGCTTGTGGCAAAGGGCTCTGGTGCTCCGGGAGAATTATTCCTAAAAAGGCAGGAACAAATCTGCCCAGCTTGTGGTAAAAAAACATCTCCAGGCCGAGGGGCTGCTCCACTGAAGTCTGGGGATGTGTGGACAGCTGCCATTTAATTCCACATCCCAGCTCTTTTCCCAATTACCTTTGCCTAACCTCTAATTGAGATCTGAAATTAAAATCAAAAAGGATGGAGGAGCTTTAGTTGTGAAGGCCCAGCCATGGTTTTTCCCTCTTTGTTTCACCCAAAAAGCTTTTCAGGCTTTTTGTTCCCTATTTGCTTTTCCAGGGGGAATTATTTATTAGCAAAAGGTGTTCTCTGTGCTCTAATCCCACATTTTCTGTTGGTCTGAGGGATACATATAAATGGATCTGATTTTCAGTCTGGAAAAGGAGCCTTTAACACATGGATGTGCTGCATGGTAGGTTTGTTTCTGGAAATTGCTCTTCTTTTGGTCCTTTCCATTTCTGAATAATCAGACTTTTTGCATTTCCACTGGGAAATCTGCAGGAATTTCAAATCGTTCCTGGCTGGACAGCTTTGTGATGTTAACAAAACCCATTTAACACAGGCTCTTCTTTCTTCCTATTTGGAATTCTAGTATTTTCCATCTATTTTTCCATTTTGCTTCCTTAAATTAATATCTGGTGGCATCCTGAGCCCTCAGGGATTGGCTCTGCCTTCTCCAACTGCAGGAATCTCCTGCCTGGGGAAACATCACCCTGTGCTCTGTGGGAATATTGTGGTTGGAGTCCCCCATCCCTTCCAGTGCCACCTTCTGCTCCAACATTGAGGACATGCAGGGCATGGAGCGGGAAAAAGGAGTTTTTCCAGCCTGGAACACACATAATCCTCGGAAAAACAGGGAAGAACCCAACTATTTCCCACCTCAAGTAGTGGATTTGTTATTGCCAGGCCAGCAAAACCTGGTGGTTCCACCCTTCCCTGTGTTGGTGGCAACAGAGCATTCCAAGCCGAGGGCTTGGGAATTCCCCCAGGAACAGCCTGGTCCTTCAGGCTCATGTGCATGGAAACTCCATGTCCAGGTGTCCAGCTGGAGCTCCTGAACTTGGAAGCATCTCCATTTTCTTTTGTATTCTATTCTAATTCTATTCTACTTTTTAATGTCATCAAAACTGGTTTTCCAGCCGTATTTGATCTTCTCTTGGAAGGAAATCCCTTCATCTTTTTGTTTCCACCTCGAGAGACATCACCTTGGAAGGTGGTCACCTGTATTTTTGGGGATTGGGACCACGAGGATCACAGGATGTCTGTGCTGAGAGAGTCTGGGATATTCCAATCAGCTGTCACAAAGGGTGACATTTATCCCAACGGGGTTTCACTGAAGGAAAGATCTGCTCCCAGACATTGCACTCATCCTATTCCTCCTCAAATCCTCAAATTTGGGCTGAGAACCTGGAGCAAGTTGTCCTGGGATGACATTTTTACTGTACAGAGAGATATCCAGGCAGGAGACACTCCTAATTAACAGATTTCTAATGAATCTCCATATTTTTATAATTCTCGGATGCTGTTTCCAGCTCATGGAATGGCTCAGTTCACCACAGCCCCAGAGCTGGCCAGCGTGGAGGCCCTGTGAGCAGGTTTTCCTGAAGGATATCCCTGGATTTGGTGACCATGACAGTCGCTGAGCCCCCTGGGTACCCACCACAGCCAGATGAGAAGAGAGGTGGGAATGGTGCTGCTGCTTGGAGGTGTTTTGGGAGGAGATTTGATGAAGGATTGTTAAAGCCACCTCCAAACAAATCAGGAATGCATTAATAAAGCTTCACATCACACACAGGATCCCATCCATCCCACATGGATTTCCCTGGCCGCACTGAGGCAAGAACTGTCACTCCCTCATCAATCCAGCTCTGCTCAGGTATTGCAGAAGAAAATAAAGCACTTTTGGAATACTTTTGGCCATTTCCTAAGGATCAGAGCTGTGCTGGAGATGCTGCTCCTCCCCACACCCCCAGGGCTGTGTCCCAGGAGGTTCCTGAGGGTACAGGCCAGTAGGAATGACTTGATTTTCCTGCTGCAGTTTCTATTTAATAAGTATCTAAACTGCCTCCTGCTTTGAGCACCTCAGCTGCATGTTAAAAATGCCATCCAGTGAACTTCCACTGGGATGTGATTCCCAGGCTGTTCCAGCTGGGGACCAGGACCCGGACTGGCTCTGTAGGGATCAAGCAGTGCCCAGGCCTCTTAGGCTAGGCCCCGCCTAAGCTGAGCCACCTCAGCTCCAGCTTGGATCCAGAATAAATCCAGGGAACCATCCATCCACTTTTGGATGGCAGGGAGCCCATGCTAATGATAAGTGCAGGTTGCTGCAGCTCCAGCAGCATCCTCACCATTTTCCCTGCTCTACCAGAGAGCCACAACTCCAAATTGGATGGGCAGTGAGGATTATCTGCACACATGCCTTGGGTCAAAACCCACAAAATTTGGCTAAATCAAAGGGGACTGGTGTGGGGAGAAGGAAAAAACGACCCCCAGTGCCTCCATCCAGAGAAGCCACCTCCAGTGACACTCACGCTGTCCCCAGGTGGAGAACGCTTGGCTTGGCCTGGATTCCACAGAAATAAATTAAATGTGAGGAAAAAACCAGCTTTCCACGTCTCGTGGGAAAGCACAGATTGTGTCGCAAGGGGCGACCTGCTAAAAATATTCTGTGGCAGCAAATAGTGTCTTGTCTGTGTTTGTGTCACAGCTGCAGGAACGAGGCCTGCAGGCAAATGCTCCCGTTGGTACAGGGAGAAGGCAGTTGTCTGGTTATCAGAATTATGAATTATAATTAGATTATTTTATAAATAAATAAATATGTGTATAAATAATATGTGTATAAATATATATATA
>WBMZ01005147.1:0-26291 GCA_013400975.1 Atrichornis clamosus
GGCCCCGCACGTCCGAGTGTCGGCGCACGAGCGCAGGGGCGCGGCCCGGAAAACGCGGAGCGGAGCCGCGCGCGGAGAGCGGGGCGGAGCGCCCGGGCCGGGCCGGGCAGCGCCTCCCGCCCGGCGGCAGGGATGGAAGGGAAGGGACGGAGCCGGCGCTGGGACAGTCACCGCTGCCGGCCATCAGCCCCCGCAGTCCCTTCCCTCCCTCCCGGCCACCTGCGGGAGGCCGCCAGCAGCCCCTCCCCGCACCTGTCCTCCACCAGCAGCGCCCTCAGGAACGGCACCGGGCGTGGGGGGAGAAGGGGAAGAGTCGAGTATGAAATTAATAGAAGTAAACAAATGTTGCTAGAGGGTGAGCAAGAACCACCGGGAGAGTGCTGGGTAGCTGCTCAAATACAGCTTCAAAATACCACAATAATAACAAATAATAATAATACTAATAAAAATTTATAAGTTTGATCCCTCATACATATCTGACAGCCTTCTGAGGGTCAGGTTAAACCTAAAGTTAACTTCCCATCTCAGAGTTTTGTAACATCCATGGAAAACCAGTACAGTGCCTCCAATGTACAAGTTCCAGGTAAGCCAAGCTGTATTTGTGCACGCACCTCGCGCAGCTTAGTCCCAGTTTTCTCAGAGGAACTAGGGCGCAAGGAGTGAGCGAGCGACCTGACACGAACACCCAGACATGCGAGTGCTGTCTGTCACTGCTCCGAGGGCATGGTACACAGGAGGGAATGGCACAGGGGAACAGCGTGGAAAGGCCAAGCGAGAATCCACAGCAGTGGCTTTGACTTGAATGTATCACAGGCTACCAAAAAGATGGCATTAATTGTACACAGTTTGTCAAATATAGCATCTGCGGTGAAAATGTTTTACTTGATCCAAATACTCACTTTCGCAGGGACCAGGCACAGTCAGAATTGCAAAGTAAACAATTAAACACTTTTAGCTACGAACTGTGAAGAGGGTGCTAAAAGGTGCCTATTCACCAATGTAACCACTGCAAACACATTACTGTAACAACCCCATCACCTCACCATGTTTTGTTGAGAAGGGGGTTGTGTTGTTATTTGGGTTTTTTACAGTACTGAAGCTCACTTTTATTTATTAATAAAAAATAATTGCCTAGAGAAGCTGTGGCTGCCCTATCCCTGGAAAGTGTCCAAGGCCAGGTTGGACTGGGCTTGGAACAACTTGGGATAGTGGAAGGTGTCCCTGCCCATGGCAGGAGGTGGGGATGAGGTGAGCTTTAAGGTCCCTCTCCACCCAAACCATTCTGAGAATTCAGAAGACATTAAACATTTTTACACTTCAGACAAAACCAATCAAGCTGCTAACAAACATCCAGCGGTAAATTTGAAATTGAAACTTTCGGGTTTGCATATTTGAGTCAACATCTTCAACCGTAGAACTATTTCATATACGCTTAGGAACAGAATACCACACACCTGCTACCTGCGAAGTGACAGCAAACCTTGGTTTTATCCTTGGGTTTGTATCAGCCCTTCTTATAGGCAGCTACAACACAATTCCATACTGGTTCAGTCCATTTATACAATCTGATATGCACAGCAGATGCAGTAAAATATAGCAACAGTTTAGAGCTTTGGTTTCTTTTACAGAAAACTTTAGTTAAATCTTGCCCACACTTTGGTATTTAGAATCAGACTTTCTTCTATACCAACATATGTTTGGCACAGAAAATGTGGAGCATCAGCGAGCCAGTTATGACTCCCTGATTCTCAGCTTGTTTTTATCCCTTGGCTCTGCTGGCTACAGAAATGTTGTGCCTGCTTTGCTAACAATCGTTTTGGGATCCTGAGGCCCTGCTGGCTGGAATTACCCATGGATTGCCATCTCCTAACACACCCCACGCCTGCAGAGAGAGAAAATCGGCAGAGTGGGAGAGCAGCCAGGTGAATTTCCATCAGGCCAGCAGCACTTTTCACCACCCTTATGGTTGCTCAGTTTGCAGAAGTTAAAGGCATTGCTGCTACTTCAACGTTTTCCCTTTTGTGAATCATAGCTTTATTAATTTGTATTAATTCACTAATAACATCCAGTACTGAATTCACAAAGCTGATATAATTCCTGTCCTGTTCATACAGAATAGCACAGAGAACACAGCCATTGACACTGAATGCTGAACAGAGTTTTGCAACCTGCACTGCAATTTCTTTTCAAGGGTCCCACCATCACTAAGCTGCTCTGTGAAAAGGAACTGAACACCGGCAGAAGGTCTGTTTGCTTTTGCACGACCAGCACTGCAGAGTAAACACCAGATCCCATTGTCAGAAGCTCCCCTCATTTCAAGAGGACAGCTGAGATCTTTCTGCCCATGTGTTTCTAAATTGGTGCAGATTTAGTCACTCTCTTTGTGACCACACACAACAGCACAGGTACAGGTCACCCCGACCTGCCCACGTGCAGGTCTGGTCCCTGCTGCACGGAGCAGGAATCAGAGCAGGTACACGTGGTGAACAGCTCACACTTACAAATAATTCTCCACTGCTGTTCTGGGTGTCTGGGTTCCCCAAAAATCTACTCCTTGAACAAAAGCTGGCCCTGATATCAGAGCTGCCCAGCAGATACATCCTATTGCACTCTGGTTTTTTCCCTGCCAGTTGAATGTAAGCAAAAGACCTTTTTCTCCTTAATTATTCAGGACAATCAAGCTACCAACCAAAATTTAATCCTCTCATCAAACTTCTGCAATTGCCACTGACACTAAACAAGGTCTCAAAGCACTTTTTATGCTCTTCCACTTCATGCCAAGTAACCCAATGTTATCCAGTCCACATCAGATTATGCAGCAGCACCTGACTGCATCACAGAAATTAAGAATCAGCAGACCTTATCTGCATCATCTAACCTTAAAACAATCTGGTCTGAATGTGTACTGCCTAAGGTCTAATCTATTAATACTGTTTTACTTGACCAAACTTCCTTTAAACGACTACACATTTTTAGAGATTTTCATTTTTCCTTGAAGCTCGTGCTGTAGCAACACGAGGGCATTCATTTACAGCTGCTTGTGTTGAGTCTAGCAAACTATTATAGAATCAAGTTCTCTTTCTTGGGTTTTCTTATTACAAATATTCTTATTACATGTGCCCTGTACTGAGGGCTATGAATGGGTGCAGCAGCTTCTCAAGATGCACATATTCACATATCCCAAGCACAGAATACTACTAGAGGAATGTGATGAATAATCAAGTAGGTTAAGTGACCCTAACTGCTTACTTTGACACAACCAGCATTAAACAGCTTTCAAAAGCCATTAGGAGCTATCCATAATTTTTTTTATTACAGTGTCACAAGCTTCCAATGAGATTTGATTTTTATTAAACAAAATCCTACAAATCGGCAGAACCACCTCAGTAACATTCATATGTGATGTAACAAAATAAGCCCTTCAAATACCAGAACCTGCATGAATGAAGAAAGATTTCCCATATTAACATCCCTGCACCTGACAAACACGGTTTTTTCCATTCCCTAGGTGAAAAGCCCCTTGTAAGCAGTAACAACTTCCTCCAACACAGCCTCAAACCCACAGCCTCATAGAGCTACATTTTTTAGTAATCCCAATAACTGTTCTGGAGCTCTTCACATGCTTAAATTTAACGATGTGTGTAAAACTTAGCAGGATTCGTGCTGTGATTTAGTCATTTTCTCACAAATGCATTTTGGTCAAGGGGAAAGTGTTAAGAAAGCACTGTAATTACTGCAAAATACTGAAAACAGCAAATGGTTGGGACAGTGGGGAGCTCCCCAGGTACACCCAGCCAGTTCCTGAAGTGACTTTAATATTAACAGGAGAAAATAAAGACATATATCTCAAATGTTAGCGTTTTTTCCTTTATGGATGACTTTCAGATCTCTTTAAGTAATAAAGCTGTAAAGTGCAATACTCTTAAAAAACCTAAGACATCCAGAAGAACACACTTTTTTGTAGGAGGAACAGGGAGGAAGGCAAACACAGCTACCTGACTTGCCACTTGTTAGCATGCTACTGACCTCAGAGAGAAGGGAAATGAGCATTGTACAAGCCAAAGCCACCCAGCAGCTCACTGGGCTGGCCGGCTCGTTTGTAGAAATGCTTTATTATCCTATGCATTCTTAACCACAGTCTGCCTGCTTCCTAATGCAACCCAAAGAACCAGTCAGCATTTCTTACAAGTGCGAGGCAGAAAGCTTCTGGCTCAGCAATCAATCACTGACATAGAGGAATTGCTCCTCTCAAGGTGCGGAACCAATCCAAAAACTATGAAAAATAATTAATTCTTATCTGCAAAGAGCAGTTACATAAATGACCTTAAGCAGTTCAAGGTGACGCGTAGATGACTCGCCCCATGCTGGAATGGAGTAGCTCTGTGAGTGACCGAAAGCATAAAGCCACAGCCCCAAAGCCTCAGTGTGTTGTGAGGAACAGCAGACAATGAAAACTCAAATGCATGCCTCAAATGGAGAGCATCCCTTCCACCCTGCCAGGTAGTCATTCAGAAAGGACCCCTACATCCTGACACCAGTGTATGATTTTCAGAAGCCACAGCAGCATCGTCTGTCAACTGGAAATGAAAAACCTCCCTTACTTTGCAATCCAGCCTTGCATGATGCAGGCCTTTGCATAAGAAATAGTTAATTAATCTTCACGTTCTATTTTACGTTTAAAAGTGAACCTGATGATTCAAAAGCATTTTTGTTACCCACTTCTAACCAAGAGTTCTACCGTAATGAAGTTCTGAAGCATAATCAAGACCAAATCTCATCCGCTGCAGCACTCAGTGGATTTAATTTTGATCATTAGTACTACTATGAGTTATGACCCACAATTCTACTGTAAGATTTTTCTTCAAGTTCTTTTGCCTGTTTTCTGCCACAGTATGTTCATTCTATCCCTTTGCTGGATGAAGAAATGTATAGCAACTCTGTTTTAAGTAAACACTTAGTAGTACCTGTCAAAACACACCTGAGAGCAACCTGGCACCTTTTCCAATTTTGCTGTCAGAATAGGTTCGTCCTGGAACATCAACCTGAAAAGCATCTTTGTGACTCCTTAATTCCTTGAGAGCTCAGATTGTATAGAATATTTTCTATGCATACCCAGCTGTATGTATTTGAATAAAATTATGCAATTTTCCACAAAAACTAAGAATGGTTGGCACTTCTCTTTTAGAGGAACAGCCCCAGTAGGATGCAGAGTCTATTCACCACGATAGAATTTTTACTCTTCCTTAATCTTGAGCTAATTTTTTTTGCAGTCTCCTTTTAGCACCCTGACATGACATACCTTTATGATATGGTATCATAAACTAAGCATTGCAAAAAATAAAAAGAAAAGCAGCCGACTGAGCTGTGAAGGTTCAGCTTATCTGGCAGAGATGTTTCAGGCATCTGAAGGACCATGACACCTGGCAGATACAGGGTAGGTCTACAAAAACAGGAATAGAAGTTGTAGTTTGGTTGGCAGAAAAAGGCAGGTCAGATGAAGTGGAGAATGTAGGATAGGGTAGGCCAATGAGTAAATGATTTACATTAATCAAAACCAGACAGAAATTACAGAAATGTGAATTAACTACATGAAACAGATAAGCAAAGGCAAATCAAAACCAATACCAAGTGTAAACTAACAAGAATCAATAAGAAAACCAGGCTTTAAAATATTCTTTCCATGCCAGAGCCTTCTAATTGAGATTTGTCATTTCAAGAGGAAAGAAATGAAGCTTTTATCAAAATCAGTTTGGTTTTGGCTTATTTGTTTTAAAACCAATGCCATTCCCTCAACCAACAGAAAGCCAAAAAGAAAGGAACAGTGAAAAGCAAGGACATATTTTTCTTTATGTCTGTCTTTGAAATATTTCTTACTCTGTCTGACAGGATAACTACATAACTAAGCAAACTTCAGAGGAGAGTTACTGAGGTATTGAGGTATGAAAATCTGCTACGCAAAGGTTAAGAAATTGTAATTGTTTTCAGGAGAGACAAATGTTATTGAAATAATATAGTAAGGCAAAAGCACTGTGAGAACAACCTCATGTTCCATAAACAAATACTGTAAGATGCCTATAAGGAAACTGGCTGAATTCAAAGCACACAAAAAAAGATCCTATAAGGAATATGATGACAGCAGCACTACTTTTCACATCCATATAAAGCATTTAGCGTTGGTATTTTTTATTGCATAGCCAAAACCTGAACAACTTAAAATAGGACATTTTCCATCCCTCTTAGGAATCCTCCAGCACGAGGACCAACCTCTGTTCTCCATTAATACAAAATGTACCAAGAATCAATCTTGTCCACAACTGCATTTGTAACACTGACTTAAGATGGAGCTGCTTCAGAATCTCCTTCCTGAAGGCAAAAACAAGATACTGAAGTACGTTCAGTCTCAGATTTGGCCCAATAGATTTTCTTATTTTCCTAATAAATCTCAAAATATTCAGAATGAATGTCATTTTTAACTGCTTTTTCTATGAAATATCCTGAAGTTTACACCTAATCTTCAAAACATAAAGTATTTAAAGATTTGATAAAAGAGAGACAAAGTCACACTACTGACTTCTTTCAGGAAGGAGAACACTTGAACACCAAATTGCTGTTTAAAATGATTTAGAAAAAAAACCCAAACAAATCCTGTGCTGGACAGATTATGTTTGAGTCCTGTGAAAATCATGAGGTGTTCAAGCAACCTCCAGAAGGGCAGGGAGGAGACCTACAAACATTTCTGACAGGACAGACAGGAGTCTTTGCAAGATTCAGACTCTTGCTAAAATGCCTTGCAATACAAAAAGGACAGCACAGACAAGTCTGAGATCACCTTTAAAAAAAAAAATCCCCACATATCAATACCAAAGTCCTTCTGACATGGGGAGAAAAAAAACCCAACCCAACAAAAACCAGTATCTACTACAAATACAGAATATTGAGACGGAAAGATGTCACTTCTACATATTCACCTGTGTGACACATAATAACCACTGTAAAGGTCAGTCCCTTGGGGAAAACAGAACCACACATAAGGAAAATATCCCTTCAGTGGATATTCAGAATATCAACACACAGGCACTACAGTACCATAATCAGGAGCAGAAAAATGAGGCTGAGTCACATCAGTCAAAGGTCACCATAGGGTTGTGTGAGGAACAGCCAGCAGAGGGTCTGTGACCAGAAGCCACTGATGCTCTGAGACAGTAGTTACTGACAAATGTTCAACAGAGGAATAAATCTCTCTGCTGAGGACTTGGGTTCTTCAAAGACCATCTTGTCCACCTCAATTTATTTTGCTAATTGAATTAGCCTGTGTTAATTTAAGATGATATTGTATTTTCATTTTAATCTCGGAAGAGGAATGATGCAACAGGCTGTATTCCAACCACCAAATAAACAAACCGCCTTGTGATGAGGATCCAAAGTTTCTCACCAGTGTTTCCCAGTGCCATCTCTTCCAGTGTGTCCTGTGGGGCATCCCTGCTGCAATGGGAACTGCCTGTTTGGATGGTGACAAAATTCAACAGAAGAGGAACGTGGAACAATTTGCTTGTAATTTTTACAGTTGCTACAGGCAGCAACACACAGTTCTTCATTGCCTGTTATTAAATCACTGAGTGAGGTGCAAAAATGGGACAAGAAATCACAGAATATCATCAGTTGGAAGGGACCCACAAAGATCAAAGCTCAACTCCTGGCCCTGCACAGGACACCCAGAATCCGACCCTGTGCATCCCTGGGAGCGTTGTCCAAAGGCTCCTGGAGCTCTGGCAGCCTTGGGGCCGTGCCCATTCCCTGGGGAGCCTGGTCAGTGCCCACCACCCTGTGGGGGAAGAACCTTTTCCTGATATCCAATCTAAGCTTCCCCTGAACATGTGGCTCAGAAAAATACCCCCAAAACCATGGAAGAAGAAAGTTTTCTCAGTAGAAACGGAAAGCTAACATGAAGAGAAACATTTCTATGCATGTAAAAAATATACAGACCATAACAAATAAGAATTTAAAAATGNCTGTGGGGGACTTTTCCTGATATCCAATCTAAGCTTCCCCTGAACATGTGGCTCAGAAAAATACCCCCAAAACCATGGAAGAAGAAAGTTTTCTCAGTAGAAACGGAAAGCTAACATGAAGAGAAACATTTCTATGCATGTAAAAAATATACAGACCATAACAAATAAGAATTTAAAAATGCATTCAAAGCTTCTCTGAGGATGGACTATAGTACTAGAGAAAAACAGTAACATGCATCAACTACACAGCAGAACATATTCCACAGATTTATCATAAGCTGTTTATGCCACCTGAAACTTGCTGAATACAAAAGCATTGCAGATAAAATCCAACCACTTTCTAACAGGATCCTTAGATATAAACAAAAGTAGAACCTGTGAATAGAAGTAGAGTTGAAATATTAGTAGGCTGCATTTCACATACACATTTCCCTTTCTCCCAAAGACACAAACTTAAAATTTAAATCAGTCAACTTTCACACATCACCATTAATGTTTCCAACTAAAAATACTTTTGTGAAACACTTCTCCCCATAGGAATATTAATTTTAGAACCTGTCTGTAAATACAGCAGCTACACAAGCCCTGCCCTGCAGACTGCTGTTACTGACCTGGAGCTGGTCAGTGCTGGGGATGACTTGAGAAGCTCAGTCAATACTCACAAGCCAGCAACTCAATGGCTTAATTAATTAGTGTGTTGGCAGACTCCAAGGATTCTGATGAATTTTTAACTTTCTGCTAATCAGTTTCAAGGGACTATTTGTATTTTCCCCCATCACATCCCTAATGGCACTTTTCATTCAAATTGCCTTTATTTTACTTAATAAAGCTGTGTTTTTATCTCCCAAGAAAACACTTAGTAAGAAGTTATTTGCAGGAATCAAATTGATTATAGATGTAAGCACAGTTCTGCAAACTGACCTGTGACACATAGCTCAATGCATTTCTTGTCATATACTGGTAAAGAGCTCTCCAGAAATGATTTTATTTGCAAGTTTGGGGGCAGTGATGGTCTTCCTGCCTGACCTTTGGGCAGGAGGTTTTTTGTGTGTGTTTTACTTTCTGTAGTTCTTAATAGAAATGTTGCTTAATATAAAGGCATCTTTCTTAATTTCAAAGCGGGGGGCTTTGGCCCACTCTCAGGTTGGACAAGCTTTGAAGGCAGCATTATGAATTGAGTTTGTGTCAGTATGACAACACCCCAAGTACAGCATCTGGTAACACACCACCTCAGAGGCTCTTAAGTCTCTTACTCTAATAGCACTTGTACAACCAGTGAGTTTCTATTATGTCACATGATTTATACATTCTCATTCTTTGATTTCTCCTCCATTTGGATTAAAGAAAAAGGCAAATACAGATTTGAACATGCTTTCTATAATAAACACCAGTAACAGTCTTCAATTTCTTCTAGAGATAACGTTTTTCATTCAGTTTATCAACATTTTCTGAAAATCAGACACCTGTGATTCTGTTCATTGTTACACAAACACAAACATGTAAATGCAGCTGAAAAATCTCACTCCATTAACTTTCTTCCTTTGTAAGAAAAGACTGAAAGGCTATTATACTCAATAAAAGAGTCGCAGTAATTGCTGAAGCAGGGTTTTAGTACACAAGAGGGGAAGAAAAACATCTCTCACAACTCTAACTGAATAAAACAAGCTTAGGACAAACGTAAGCAGGAAAGAAGAAAGAATCACTGGACACCCAGTAGAGGAACATTTTTGTATCTAATAATAATTTTTCCCTCAATTCCCAAAATAGAATTTTAAACACAAAACTTACCCACTTTGAGAACACCTGGTGTCACCTCACCATTAAATACATCAAAACTGCACTGCAGTTTGGAACTCAGCTTTGCCAATTTACCACAAAGATCTGATATCAAAGATTAATCAGAATTTGAAACAAGTGAATTTAAAACATCTACTAAGTATCCTCGCAAACATTTTTTTCCTCCTAACACCAATTTATGGTTGGGGTTTTTTTTGTTAGGAAGGGACGAGACAGAACAGGCAAATGAAGAAAAAAGTTCTTAAATACAGCATTCTGGAAGCTCGTAATTTTAAATTAAACCCTTACTATCCTATTTCTAATGCTCAATAGGCTTTAAATTTGTCACTGAAAATAGGTATTATTTGCCTAAGATCCTAGAATAACTTGACATAATAATTTAAATAACTGGATCAGCTTTTTCCTCAATGCTTTTATGCATGACTACAAGGTGAAAAGGTGTTTCACATCACACGTCAATGTTTAGCCAACAGTTCAAACCCAAGCTTGCAGTGGAAGTGTTGTTTCCTGGGCTTGCCACTGGTTCCCAGCCTCACAGCACCTCCCTGGTGCCAGCAGATGCCAGTGTGACTGATAACAAACCACATGAAAGAAATGACAGGAATAAAAAGTAAATAAAAAATGGCACCACCCTTCTGAGGGTGGATTTTTGGGGCCAGGTGAGTTCCTGTATCCAGGTTACCACACGGACTCACAAAGTGCTGTGCTAAAGGCCGTGGTGAGACTGGAACAAACGTGCAGGCAAAGGGGAGTGCAGCAGCTGTGTGAGCTGGAACACGAGCCCCGGCCTCCCGTTACACCCCCAGACCCGCCACGCTCCATTACCCTGAACAGCCTGGCACCCCTGCACAGCCTTGGAATGAAGGGCTGACAGGAACACTATGCACATTCACCAGAGAATTTTTAGACTTTGATTAGAGATCCTCCTCTGCCTATGGCTTTTGGAAGCTATCCTAAGAAAAAAACCCCTTATTTCTGTATTTCCTGTATTTATTTATAATTCATCAATCTAGAAATAAAATTATGCAAATCTTTATTTTACGACCAGACTAAAAAAAAATGCTGATTTAGGACTACTTTAGACATAGGGAGACAACAGCTATAGGAATTACAGGAACAGTTATTTTTTCTGCACATTCATAAAACACCTGCAGCTGTCTTAATTTATAGCAACCGAAGTTCACAACTAAAGCACAAGCTGGTGAGGTGTTTGTGCTCAAATCTTACCCAAGCTCATGGCTGTGGGCACACACACCACACTGAATCAGGATGTTAAAGACGAGAGTGATTTTCACCTTGAGAATATCTACTGCAACCTGTACTTTCATCTGCCCTTCTGGAAAAGAAAAGACAAGTCATTGGGATATATTAAATATGTTGCACTCTATTATCTACAAGTAGTTTTATCTAGTTTGGGATTTAAACCAGCACAAGAATGATCAGAGCTGCTCTGTAGAGACTCAGTTTAAGTCATCCCAGATCAACAGCTGAATCACAAGCTAAACACTATTGTACTATACTTAGCCAGGTTGAGTTTATCCTATGATGGATTTTTTAAACTCAAAAAAATCCTACTACAATATGATTTATTTTTTTTTGCCACTGAAGAGAGCAGTTCTTGTCTTAGTGTTACTGAGTGTTTTCATTTGAAAAATAGGTCACATCAGAAACTGCTTTGAAATCATTATTTAAACAAAGCTTACAAACACAGATGAAATTCTTCTATTCAAATGTGTCCTAAGGTCTGCACCAAGGGTGACCATCCAAGAAGGAGCATATAGGAGAGGAAAGAAATTTGTGCAGAGAACCAGGAAGAGCAAGAATGAAATTTAACAGATATCCCAAGGATGCAGAGATACAGAACAGGAATACACACTAACTTCAGAAAAGAATAGCCTATCTCGAAAAATAATTACTTCTTTAGTTAGATTTAAAATATCTGAACCCAACATTTTTCTAGGAAAACATATGCAGTTTTTCACTTAACCTGATTGAAGACAAAGAATCAAAGTAACTAAGTTAAATAGCAACATATGTCCATACGAGAGACCCTGATTTTTCACTGTCTCTACCTACTGGATACACATCTACCATAGTATTTTTGCTGCTATAGACAGGAAATGATTACAAACACCTTACACAATAGTAATCACATCAGAAAGATTACTTAACACAGTACCTGTGGTCATCTCACTTCAGACCATATCCCCTCTTAGAGCCAGAGAAAGAAAAGTCTTCATGATACCTCTCCATGTGCACACACTGTTACCTAGCACAGACAAAGCTGTTCAGTAATTGTCTGTGTTTTATGAAACAACATTTCAAAATTCTATAAAATACTCAGAGATTTCAGAAGGCCAAGGCTCTGAGTAACCTGATCCAAACCTGAAGTAAGCCCTGCTTAGAGCAGGGTGGATGAGATGACCTTCAGAGGTCCCTTTCAATCCACGTTAGTTTAAGAGTTCATAAAATAAATTGGAGAGTGGGATTGTGTGCACACACACACACCGACACTTGCCCTCTTTATTTCTAGATATCCTGGGCAGTCTCTGGATACAACTACACTGAACACTGCATGCAAAGCAAGATTGTAAACAGCACTGAGTGCAGCAGACTGATTTTGGCATCTTGAATACACATCAGTTTTACATTTATGCACAAGAACTACGGAAGAAAGCTCTATCACCTAAGTGAGGTGGTCAAGATGTAAGACTTCTAACACTTATCAGCTCTACCTGATCTCAAAAGTGTCCAATTTATCTGTTGAATCCTCAGCATCATGAAACCACAATCCTCACTGCCAGAGCTCTGAGTCCTGTACTGGTGAGGAGTCTCTGTGGATTTATAAATGAAATTAATTGCTTCTGCTGAGACATGGGAAAAGAGAGGAAGCAGGCTTGTCCTGACACAGGTAAATCACAAAAAACACTCAGGTTCACCATTCCTCTCTAATCCACACTTCATTTACACATCTCAAAGTGAAACCCCATTTCTCCTACCTCCAGAATTCCTTCTTTGATGCATTTTCAGCAGTGACTCATGAGAACATGCTTGACACACAGCTGAAACTCACTTGGGGTGTCTTGATTAAGAACCCCAAAAGACACGTCACTAACAGGCACAGGACATGATAGTGTCTTGCAAAAGTAATAACAAGCACCATCACACTGATGACAGTATTTCATACTAGTAAATCAGACAAATGATCATGGCTTATAAAAGTTCTATTTCAAATTTATTCCAATTTTACCACAAGATAAAAACCATGATAATCTACTAAGCCTGAAGAATTCAGAATAAAACCAGGTTCCTGCATCCCTATTATATTCTTAAATAATGTGCCTAGGTGCAGCATTCTTCTTGACTGTCTGATCAAGCTTTACAGACTTGTAAGCTTTCAGAGTAAGTAACGAGCCAAAGAATTAAGCAGCCATTTGAAATGCCAAGGAAAGAGGGCATTGAAACAGTCACTTTAAGTACCCTATTCCAGTATCTGGTCACAGTTCTACTCTCTCCAGTGGTGTCTGTGATGATCCGTAATACTCCTTATTTCACTAAGAGTTATTTTAAACAATTTTTTCTCATGTTTTGTAGGGGTTTCTTACTACAAAAGTAAATCACTATATAGGCCACACTACCTTTCCTCAGCAAGACATATGAAGTTTTCATGTGATACTACATTATGTGAACTAAGAGCACAACTGTAGTTATTGAGATTTTAGAAAACAGCTCCTTGTAAAGGCAAAATAATGGAAGATTAAATTAGTTCTATGAAAACTGGTGCATTGTAACTTCAATTCTTTAACTAATGGTTTGAAATTTAAGTTAAACACAGACAGTCCTTATTTGGATGGAAGTTTCCCAGTTTAGGTACTTAAATACTCACATTTCAAAAGAGTTGATAGATCCACAGTTCTAAGGAAACCAACTGGCACAGCAAATCCACTTCACAAATACAAAACAAAAATTCAGTGTTTTTACAGCCACTGTTTGCCGTTCACTATAAATCTATACAGAAAATTTTCTCATTTAACATTATAGGTTTATGCTCTAAGTACTCCATATTGCCAAGAGCACAACTTACGATTCTGCTTAAAGTAATTCTCCTATGTGTACATTTATTATGTATCACTGAAATAAGATGGTAAAAATTCTTATGGATTTAGTTCTGACATCTGAACATAGTCAAATCCCACAGTTCCACAGACCCACAGGTGCAGAAAGCCTTACTTGGCCATTTTGACAAAAGCAAAGCCATTGCTCATCATATTCTTGGCAGACAAATCTTGTTCCAGAATCATTTCCATTCAGCATTCTGCAAACTTTACTGGAAATTACTAATGATAATATCCTGCTCTACAGAAGTCAGATATTCAAAAGCATATGCTCATGTAGCAACCCAAATATATCATCTGTCACACTATAACAAAAGGAAATTTTTAGACGTCTACTTTCTCTTGATTTTAATTCAGCATGAAGTGCCAGTCTAATGTGAGGTTTGAGGGAGACATCAGTAAGGGATGAATTGTACTACATTCAAGTACTATGAACAAGAGTAATCATTCTACCAGTAATTTATGTAGTGAGTGCACCTCAACAAATCGTGTATAGGCAGTATTAATCTATTTGTATAACCGTAAGTTGTTCGATAATATAAATGTTTGCAGTGTAAAGGCACAAGAACAAGGTTGAACTGGCTGAGCATATGGTGCAGTTGCTACTGCAGTTGCAGATTCTTCTGATCTTGAAGACTTTGGAGGAAAATGTAACTGAAGGCTGAGTCCTCTTCCCTTCTCACTATAATGACACTAACAATTGAAAACCTGAGAGCACTGTAAGACACTTCCCTGAGAGCCATACTTCTTCTGTGAGCCAAAATGACTTATTTACATGAATGAATATTTGGTAGTCAAAAAAAATATGAGCGGTACAGAGCAAAGAGAAAACACAAATACAGAGGAAGTGGCATTTTCATTTTGAGAAAGCCTCAAAACATTACCTTCTCAACTTTTTTCTTTAAAAAGCTCTATCTGTGCAACATTTGGAAAAAAATTGATTGTTCATAAGGCCATGTTGAATTTGCATCAGTTTCTTACAACCAGTGAAGTAGCTCATTTAAAAGACTGAATGCAGAGTATGACCTCATTAGGGGAATTTCTCCCCACAGAGAAGCTGTTCTAGTGTAAGTTGGTGGGAAAGCCCAGCTGGCTTGAATACTTTAAGATCAAGACCTGAAAGCTTATGCAAGTGTGTGGTTGAAGAAAAATAAGTTAAAATCTGAAGACTGGAAGTTTCTGTCTTTCTGACAACCATACACTGAATACAATCATACTAACCTCAGTTTCTCAGTTAAAAACCTTTCCAGGATTACTCATACTTGATAACTACAAAACAGATTCAGAACTGCCAACACTGTTCTGCTGAACTTCAGTTACTGAAACTACTCCACACTTATTTCATCTCTGTTAGAGAAGAAAATAATTAAGACGCATCACGTATCAGCTCATATATCAGCTTTCCTAGTATCAAAAGCCAAAGCAAGAGATCAAATGATTCAATAACAAAAGACACTTAGATAAGCGACACAGTAGCTGATCTCAATTACTCATTTTTTCAAAGGCACCAACATAACACACTCTATATCTGGTATTTTTACCCATCATTTTCAAGGGCATCAATAAACTGCACAAATACCTTCCAATATACAGGATATGTTAAATTTGATTCCTAAGGAAAAGCATTCCAAGAAACACATTCAGAGGGAAGCATGCTTGATGCTGCAACTCACACTAGAATACTGTTTCTATCTTAAACCTTTTGAGTTTTAAATAAAATGTAAAGAACTTAGCCATTAACATAACCTACAGAAAGTTATTAAATTCTGACTAAGTTTAAGCAATACCACGAGCATTTTGGCTTTTCCTTTCTTGTTGTCCCTCAGAGAACTCTCACAGGGAAATAATCCACTCCACACACTTTATTAACATAACACAATAAAAACTTTAGGTAATTACATTTAATGTGCTGTTCAACACATAACATGGAATTTCATACAACTTACAGTAATTCTTTACAATTCACAATAACCTCACAGCAAAATCAAAATGGACTAAAAACTGCCCCCATATTGCTATGCAAGAGCTTGATTTTCTTCTTGCTGCTCACCCTGAAAAGTAACACAATAATAATAGTTACAATATGACATCCAAATACCTAAACATTAAATATGTTTACATTGTTTCACAAAGTATGTCTAGGCAAGTGCATTCCCTTAACACAATCTTCTAACTTGAAAATGAGAGAAAATATCACAATAATTCCATTTGTGCTTTTGTGTGTGCAATACATATAAAGAGACCAACATCTCATGTTTTTACGATATATAAACCGAGGTTTCACTATAGAGAAATACCGATCAACATTTAGCACTACAATAAAGTAAATTATTTGTCTTAGACTAACCACTCAATTTTCTATAAGGAAAAGCTGTCTCACACAGTCACTTTCAAGTCACATTAGTGAAATAACCACAGACTGTGATTTGCAGGGGTGGGGGGGATGGTTGGTTTTGGATTTTTAAGTATTTTTTTCCTTTCCTTGATTAAAAACAAACTATGAACACTAAAGATCAAAACCACTACATGCACAATCATTAAGTTCCACTAAAAATTGCTACTAGTCAAAACAAAGCATTGAAAATTGATTTGTTTGGAGAGCACAGGAAGCTGTCCTACCAAGCAGGTTATTTTTATCAGGCTATTTTTTTTCCCTTTTTCTTTTAAATTTAAGTTTTACTTTCTGGCTTGCCAAGAAACTCCTCAGCTGTTCACACTGTTGTCGTGGTAAGTCTTCAGCATTAACAGTTTGCTGGACTTTCCCTCAAGATTGTTTATTTGCTTTGCAAGGGAATTACACTGCCTTGTCTGGACAGGAATCGCATGGCTTTTCAGAGAACACATTACTCAAGAAAAAGAGAAATTCTGCAGTACAGAGTCTTGCAAGCTTCCACAGCTGTGAGAAAAGCTGTGTAGCAAAAATCCTTACAAAAGGTGCTGCCACTGCCATTTTAGGAGAGACAGGGACCAGCTGAAGGTTCCCATAAAGTTGGGGCTTCCCAACTCAACATTTACTACTGACTGACACCAACTCAACATCATCCTACAGGTTTTAGTCTTCCTTATCAAACTGCTGTGACTCTTCTGAGTATCTATTTTGTATTTGTATTCTGTTTCATTCTTTACTGAATCAAGGCAAAAAAAAAAAATACACTCCAAAATCAAATCCTAGGAAAGTCAGTTCATAGAATCACAGAATGGTTTGGGGTGGAAGGGACCTTAAAGATCATCTCATTCCAATCCCCTGCCATGGACAGTTCCATCATGAGACTCTGTCTCATTAATACAGGTACAAGTAAAGGAATTTTTTAATCCCTATCATTCAAATACTACAACAGTAAAAGAATCTCAAAGTCTCCAAAGCTTCCTCCAAAGCCCCTGTTCAACTACTTTGACTCATCACCTTTTCAATGTTAGAGCAAATAACATACATTAAAAAAATACTGTTTATTATCTGCTTTGACAGTTTTGTACTTGTTACGTGTAAACCTGACAAAGAATTTTAAACTAGCTTGGTTAATATTCCAAATGTTAAAGTTAGAAGCTAGTAACAGAAGAAGCAATGGAGAAAGACTGAATGTCTTCAGGAGCTTTACTGCACGTGGATTGGTAAACCTTCCCTTTGGCTTTGCCCTGCTAATGCCACTTTAAATCAGAATTTCTGTACATTCTTTCCTTCCTATTATATCAGTATGCCAACTCTTCACAACAGCCACAACTCAAAAAGCCATACCATTTCACCTGGCAAGAATCTTGAAGTTGCTGCTACTTGATTTCCTAACTGTTCCTCTATCAACTTAATTCTCTACAACAACAGCAGCTGCTGAAAGCCATCATCAGACAAGACTCCAGAAACAAGCCAGAAACCAAACATTAAACCACTGATGAAGCTGAATTTAAGTGTTCTTCCTCCACTGACTTTGATGTGTGCAGTTCCTTACCAGTTAGTGTTTAGCCAACCTAAAACTAGACTCAAGAGTAAAACATCTAGAATACAGCAGCTGCTTTATGACTATTAATTCAACATGTGCTAATAAAGCACCTACAACTAGAACCTGTTCTTTTCCTGATCCTTACAAG
Source organism: Atrichornis clamosus (assembly GCA_013400975.1). Classification (NCBI taxonomy): domain Eukaryota; kingdom Metazoa; phylum Chordata; class Aves; order Passeriformes; family Menuridae; genus Atrichornis; species Atrichornis clamosus. The sequence goes on from WBMZ01005147.1 coordinate 18,002, forward strand.
CACAGATTGAAAAGTCATATTTGGTACAGCCCAAAACAGTAACAGCAACAGGAAAACATGACATCCAAGTGCCCTGGAAAGCAGGAAATACCAGGCTTCATCACCTCCCTTCAATAGGAAGTGCAGCACCACACTTCTGAAAACAAGAAAAAAAGTACACATTAACATAACCACTGTTCCTTTCTGAAGAAAACTCACTATTTTCTATTTGCCCAGATTTCTAAAAGCACTGAGTTAGCAACTGAGTTTGATCTTACTTTTAAGATCCAATTTCAGCCACCAACATGACTTCGGGCAATTGACTTGACCCCTGCAGGGACATCCCACAGCCAATAAGAACCTCAGTGACATCACCACTCTACCCCACTGCTCTGCTGTGAATGAAAGAGAAACCCAACACCGTCACGACTGGTGTGGTGTTCACACACTGAAACACAAACCATTTTCATCATAGCCAGATTATACAATTACTCCTGGTAGGTAAATATTCCCTGGAATAACACAGCATGCCCTAGGATGTCTGTCTCATTAAACTCCTCTTATTTTTGAATCCCCTTATTTTTAGATAGCTGTTGTTCCTTAGCCACGTACAATTACCACTGTTCCTGATCATTTGTCCAGCATTTTATGTACTTGGTGTGATTCAGCATCTTCACATGGATATCATGAGACTGTTCCAAAGCCTCATTGCCTTACCTTTTAGGGCAAGTTGTTTTCATACCAAACAATTTTTCGCAGTATTTCTCACATCTCAGAAGGCTGGAATAAGCAATCAATTAAACATAAACCCTCTGTCTCACCTGTATCAAATCAGTCCCAGGAATTCAGTTATTGCTGCGCTCCGAACTTAAACTGTATTGCCAGAGAAAAATGTTATTTTGAAGAATGTACTTGAATTTTCCAGCTTCATCAGCACTGGTATTTACTTTCTCCTGACCCAGCTTCTGAGGCTTCTTCTGTGCCATGGAATTGCTTTCCGAACCCCAACTTGTTCACCTACTAACATCAAAAGTAAGAACAATTAGGAAAGTCACAAGCAAAACCACAGCAGATTATGAGAATCAGACAAACATGGTACTTGACATACTTCACCATATTTGCGAGGGGTTTGGACACATCATGCAATGCCAATGCAATGTCCTATGGTCTCTGTGTCCCCCTGCACACATTAAAAGATACAGTTTTTTAAACGTCAGAAAACTAAGACATGGATGAATTATTCAGTAACACTGTTGTGGATAATCAAAACCTAAAGGAAAAGTAATGGACAAGCATACCTATTGGAGGCTCCTCTGATCTCAACTGGGAATGCCCCCGTTACTGAAGACACTGCAGTAACAGACACCAGCAGTCGATGGTGGGGTGGCCTCGCTGAGCACGGCACTATTTTTAGATAGTTTAACACATCACTTGGTGTGTAACATCACTCAGTCAACAATGATACATTTTTCTTCTGAGAAAGGTTAAAGCACACACAGTTGCACTTGCCTGGACACTGTACTACTGTAAAAGCCTAACTGCTGAGGAGGATACGTGTAAAGTACTGGCTGTTTCCTTGTTCACTCATAAACCTTGTACACAACTGAGGAAGGCAGTCACTGGGTTTGCTGCTTGTACTTTTAGAAGTTTTACAACTTTTCCCATATCTCTTTCAGGTTCTTGCCTCAGAAGGACTGGACCATCTATTATGTACCAGGATGCTTTCAGATAATAAAGCAGAGCATGAATGACATGAGTTTCTAATAGATGAAATTAAATGTGGTAATAAAATCAATTAAAAATACTTTCAAAAGTAAAACATGCAAAAAACCACAGTATCACTAACGTGTCATCCGTCAACGTGCAGTCCTGCGGCATCTCTCGCTCCTCTTTCACAGTTACAATTCTCACATCTCCAAATCCAGAACAAGCAGATTCTTTAGGCAACTGGTCATCATTGTCATAGCTGCAAATACAAGTCAAATTGTTAACTGAAACAGTTCTTCTGAAAAAAAAGTTCTGCCTCTGTTTCATATACACTAGTATCATATACTCAACAATACAAACAAAACAAAGACAGATCTTCTACAAAAGACATTTAAAATCTTCAATTTTAATAAAATTAGCTGCATACTTTCCTTTTGCATATACAACTTTCACCTCATTATTTTTAAATGTCAGCTACAGTCTTTCAAGTACTACCAAGAAAAATATTTCATCCACCCTTCCCAAGTAAAAAGGGGACAGTACTAACGTTCCATCTGCTGCTATTAAAGAAGTGCTGCTTGACAATGCTCTTTCTTCCTTCACAGTGATCCTTCTCACACCCTCAGAGAGGGGACAGAGCGGGGCTTTTGACAACGGGTTGTAGCTGTCATACCTAGAAAAAAAATACACAATTGGTGTCAACACCCAGAATTATTTACTTGTTATTAGCAAACAGAGGAATATTATGACAATCTACTCACAGGTCCAGTAAAAACCCTGCAACTTCTGCATCGTTTCTGAAATCCAACTTCTCCTTAAGTGTCAGCCACCGGTCAATGTGATTTCCCACATAAATCCTTGTTTTACCCCTTCTTCTATCAAGACTTTGCTTTCTCTTTTTCTTTTCCAGAAAAGACAACACTGGGGGCCTTCCACACCTCTTTGCTGGCAGGGACATGGTGAGCCTGGAAATGAAGGAGAAACTTTAGTGAGAGGCAGCTCAGAACAAGCCGTGGTACCTCATTCCAGGCCACCACAGCGGGGACTGATGGCCAAACACCTTTGGCTCCTCGGAAGTCAAGCACCCGCTGCAGCCCCGCACCGACGGCTCCCGACGCGCGCCCAGCCCCTCGGGTCTTCCCCCGCTCCGCGTCTCTCCGCAGCGGAGAGAACGGGGCCGCTTGGCGTCGGAACACGGTGAAGGGCTCCGGGACAGCCGCGTCTGAGGGGAGACATTCCCGCCCCACGCCGCCCCTGCCGGGGGACGGCCGACACACATTCCCGCTTCACGCCGCCCCCGAGAGGAGACAAGCCCTTCATGTCGCCCCTGAGGGGGGAGCACTCCCGCCTCATGCTGCCCCTAGGGCAGGACAAGCCGCTCACATAGCCCCTGCGAGGAGACAATCCCCTCACGCCGCTCCTGAGGGGGGACAATCCCACCTCACACCGCTCGAGGGGCGACAAGCCCCCCACACCGCCCCAGAGGGGGATGCCCCTTCCCCGGCGCCCCCAGAGCCCCCGCTGCCCCTCCCGCTCCCCTCACCCCGATCTCCCGCCGCCCCTCACACGCTGCCCGCGGCGGGCCGCCGGGGGCGGGTGGTCGGTCGGTCGGTCGGTCGGTCGGTCGGTCGGTCGGTCGGTCGGTCGGTCGGTCGGTCCCTCAGCCGCCGCGGCGCCGCCACCACCGGCAGCGACCGAGATAAACAAAGGACACGTGACCGGCGGCGCGCACTGATGGCGCGGAAGTCACGTGAGGCCGGGGAAGGGTCAGAACCCGATTTTAAGGAAAATGGCTAAAAAGCGGGGTTAAGGTGTTAAAACAGGGCAGTAACTCCAGTGCCGTCCTGAGGGAGCAGCCAGCGGGGCTCAGGTAAAAGCTGTTCTCAGCACATCACTGAAGCCCAGGGAAAGAGGTAACACAATATATTTTTAAATATTTGTTTAATATCGAACTTCAATAACGTGTGTTACGCACAGTAAAAAATCCACTGCTTTCCCAAGCAACAAGTCGTAGTAGGAATTCCCAAAATACTGTGTGGTTATCTCACCTTCTGAAAGGCCAGATTCAGAGACAAAACTAGAATTTTCTTCTGAAGACCAAAAATGTTTTAAACGTGACCTACCTGTTAAAATGCTAAACCAGTGACACAAAGAGCAAGAAAATGTAGTGAGAATTTGGAATCCCTGTTGTCACAGTGTGTTCTAACAGTGACATGTACGCAGCCTGCATTCCACCAGGTCCTTGGCACCTTCACACACTCCTGCTGACACAGCCTGCATTTTTAAATAAATAACTAAATACTTATGGATAATTTTATCTAAACAAGAGAGGGACAATCATACCTGCCAATTAGTTTTTTACCACTTCTAGTGTCAGCTTTGGTAGAGTCACAGTAACAAGTCAAACAAGTTGGCTCAAGAACTAGTAGATGACAGAAGGCTTATAAAAATATTTATTTGCATTTGCTGAATCAGCTGAATAACCAAAACAAATTTTGTTGTTTCTTGTCAACATTTACATAACTTGAAAATAAAGAACTGAAGAAAAGAGCCATCACCTCCTGAAATCTATCTCACTCTTTTTATCCTTTACAGCTACAACCTGTGAGCAGATTTTCATGATACATTTTACTTTGAGTGAATAGAGAAGTAAATTTTAAAAGAATTGTTGTAGCTTAATTACAGTTTTGCTCAAAATAGCCCAAATTCACAGTGATACATGTATATAAAGATAATCCCTTGCACTTTACCCTTTTCATTTAAATAATTCCTCATCATCCACCATTATTTCTGTAAAATACTTGGTGATACTGTTTCCAAGTAAATAGGACTATTTTAGAGGCTTTTAATATTTAGTTCTTCTAATTGCCTTCACAAATATAGTTATTGTTTGTATAAATAGATTGATATTCCAAAGAACAGAACTGTGTTAACCACCAAAAGCTGTTGTGTGCTTAAAGTTCCTGTTTATTTTGAAATCACAGAGCTGCTGGGAGAGGCAAGAAGGTACAAACATTTGTTTCTACCAAGTAATTTGGAAACAAAAGCAGTTATGCAGCGACTCATCTTTTATCCCAACTAAGTTAAGCAAGCTACTGTTGTTACGCATGCTAGTAAAGTTAAAAACAGTGTGTAAAAACAACAATCTATGTCAGTGAAAAGAATTCAAAGCCATTAAGGTATATTTGCCATATTTGTGGGGGTTTTTTCTGTTCCTCTAGGATCTGCCAGCCAGTGTTTATGTCTGCTGCTTGAGCTGATCCTGTCTGTGTGACAGACACAGCAAGGGACTGCTTTCAATCCCGCCAATATTCACACTAATGTTGGTTTTACCACTTCGATGTCCCTGTCAGCAAGGTGAATATTTTGTCCCTGGGCTGTTTCACCCTAAATGAACAGCATTCCTGGTACAAGGAAGTGTGTCTTACAAAGCAGCAGTAGCTGCTACTCAGGAATGAAATTCCAAAGCCGATGCCCCAGGGCCAGCAAAGGTTGAGGTTTGTTTTCCACAGTAGTGCACAGACATGGAACTGAGGGCACCACGTGCAGAAGCTGCCTCCTCCCAATCCCAAACTGCAGCCATACAGGGAGGAATTTCAGCAGTTTATATATATTTATATATGTATATGGGTTTGTGTAGCAGTCTTGCAGCTACATTACTTCAACTCTCTCCTTCCATCAATTGAATATCCTGGCTGTACTGTCACCTTTCTGCTGATGAATATTTCACTGTGCTTCATTAGTTTCCAGAGCAAACATCATCTCTTTAAGCTTCCAAGCTTAGCTCCCAGATGTAAGCATGGCAATAATGTACCTCACAAGCTCCCGAAGCCTCCTGAAGTGTCATTTTCCATATAAAATGCCCTGTGTTGCTAAAAGAGTCATCAGTTAACCCAGCAACATGTTTAAGTACCCCATTTATCTTGTGTTTTGTGAGTATTTGTGAAATGGGATTGAGAAACTGCTCCATGGAAAGGCCAATGCAAATTTCTTCATATTATAATTAATTTATCTGTGTAATAGAATGAAACCTGCACATAGACCATGTTGATCTAGCCAAGTAGCCTGTTTCCAGAATACATGGGAAGCTCAGTCCTTTCACTGGGAATCTCCCAGATTCCAATTATCTGTGATTAAAGGACTTGAAAGATGAGGGTGATTCCAAACCGGTACATTAAGTAGGTATGGGAAGACCTACATTCCAGAAACAGAATCCCTTTTAGATCCCTCTTGTGATAAATACATATCATAATATCGGCTTTTCGCAAATATTAAAAGAGACGCTATGTGGATAATTTTTAATTTTTACAAAGGTAGCCCTGCTGTGGAAATATAGTTGTGTAATGGTGACTAATGCCTTTCTTTCTGTTACTTAGACATAGTAGTGAAATAGCTGATATAGTTATTTTAGAATGCTTGAACCACCTGCTTGAGTGGATAACATCCAACAAATGGTGTGATGGAGGATCCTGCCATTGACATTTCAATTATCAACACCTGTTGTCTGCAGAAACTACAGTCTGGGGTTGATATCAGGACTAATTAAAACCACATCCAAGAGGACTGTGTGTGCTCTAAAGAGGCTGGTCCAAGGAGGAGCTAGGCTAAATAGTTCCTAGAACATGTAAACTAGTTTGGTGGGAAGTTTGAATATGCATAATTGTTTATGGATCTGCATTAGGCTGATGCAATAGGAAGGGTATGTAAAGAGAGTCTCAGTCAATGGCAAAAGGTGTGCTTTTTTGGCTAAATGCCAAGCACCCAGCAGTGTTACTTTTGCTTTATTATCTCTGTCCCCTATTGTCTTTTATTAAACTTTTAAATCCTAACAAGAGAGTAAACCTCGTTTTTCACACTCTTAATATTTTGGGCTTCATAATGTCCTGCTGCAGGGAGTCTTCACTTTGCTTTTTGAGCCACTTTTTACATAATTGTTATTTCCAGACAAAAAGGGAGTTATGGCAGTAGCACAAAGTAATTTATTTCCATGTTCCATTGCAATACTGACACCCCATTAAAAGACACAGCACAGCAGTGACATGAATCAGCCCCCTAAAGATCATCTCTCCTCTTCCATAGCTGTAACCAGTCTGTTTCTAAACCAAACCAGAATCAAGGTAACTATTCAATAAGTAGAAATAAGAATAAAGCTGAAAACTGAAAACCACAAGGTTTATCACCACACGATTCATTCCAGCAGGAGACTTTGCTTGTGTTAAGTCCTTAGTGCTTTCAGAACACCCCAAATTGTTAAGAACAGAATATAAAAGATAGATTGACACCCAGTTTAAGAAGGAGGCTTTCAGACAACACACTCATTTCCAAACTGAGCTCCCAGTCATTTGGGCCTTTATGATACAACTCAGGAACTACTTAATTCTAAGAGATTTTAAGAAAAATGAAGTCAAGACCTGCACTTTCATTGCACCTTGAGCTGTGTAATCCAAGTAATACCAAAGTAGAATTCCTCACTTTTATTGTTCAGTGCTGAGGTTGGATGATTCATCACATTTAAATTCTTTCACATGAACTTCATAACTTCATTCTTTCATCTATGGTATCATCATATCTTAAAAGAATTAATAATTTTTGTCTTAAAAAGCAACTGAATTATGCTGTGTGGTACCTGACATGCAATAAAACTTTCATGCAGAAAAAAGTTGAAAGGAACAGTCAATCAAAGCAAGAAGCTAAAGCATTATTACTAGAGAAAAATGGCATCTCTAACAATATATTTGTTTTGTGTTTCCTATTTTTACTTTCTCCCCCTCACCATCTGCCTCTGTTCTGCTTTTTCTTTCAAAATGCATCCACCTCATTTAGCTTCACTCCCCCCATCACAGGATTCAGGCTGAAAAAACCAAAATTCCCTATGCCAAAGCCAAAAAAGCACTACCTCTTCATAAAAGACCTTCTAAAAATAACTCTCATTTTTCTTACAATAGCTGTAGATCTTTAAAAGCAACAGTCCATAGCTTTGCTTCACACCCTCTAGACAAAGGAATTGGAGATTTTTGGCCCCTGATAACTCTGGGTTTTACCTGTGCCTTCAGTGCTGCTGTTTTTGCCAAATCTTCCCCTGTACTTTTGGTAGCCAGCACTGAATCCCGCAAGAGTGAGATCCCTTAGTGTGGAAAAAGAAGGTGAATTACAGCACCTGCAGGAATTTCAGCTTTTCTCAGTGTTCTTGAGCAGGGACCACTCCTTCTGTCATGGAAGCACCTAAGCAAAGCCCAAGGGGATTTGCTGTTCAGTGGAGCAGAGTCCCCTGCATAAAAAAAAGCTGTTTTGGGGAGACAGTCCTCAGAAGGAAATAGAAATAACTCTTTATTGACGTGTGCCATGCAGGAGAGCTTGGCAGTGCCAGAATCTGCACTGTGCTGCATCCAGAGGAAGCAGGGGATAATGAGGAGGAAATAAAATACAAAAAGGTGCTAACCAGCACACTAGTCTAAGATCTAAGGCAAGTCCCTGGAGGGCCAGAAATTTCCTTACAAACTCATTTGAGAGTCAATTCTTTGCAGCACCCAGTAGTGAGTTTGGTATTGCAATCACTGGACAGGCTAAGGAAGGCTTCTGGACCCAGTGTATTGAGTTTGCATGG
>WBMZ01005150.1:0-23999 GCA_013400975.1 Atrichornis clamosus
GGGATCGCCGCCTGGGCCCGGGACACTGCGGCTGCCCCGGCCCTGCGGGTGTCCAAGGCCAGGCTGGACCGGGCTTGGAGCAAGCCGGTTTAGTGGAGGGTGGCCCCACCCATGGCAGGGAGCTGGGATGAGATGGGCTTTAAGGTCCTGTCTAATCCAAACCTGTGATTCTATGATTCTAACCAACTGGTGTCTGAGCCCTCGAAAGCCACATGACACTAATTATTATTTTTTCCTTAAAGGTTTGATCCAGGACAGTCATTGGATTACACATACCTGATCAGATACTGGCAGAATTATTCTCTTTTCCCTAGAAGAATTCAGAACTAGGACATTGATTCAGGATTCTAGGAGCATAGGAACATACCTCTCCCCTGGCTTGGGATTTCAGGAGCATAGGGACATACCTCTCCCCTCCACAGGCAGCATCCTGGCTCCCAAACAGCAGGCTGAGGGTAACAAAAGCCTGTGCATAAATCCTGCTCCTGATGTTTTTCCCTAGTATGAAACGTTTCCAGACTGATTGGACCAAAGAAAAAGAACAAGTCTAGGATGAGACTCTTCCTTACCCCTGTTTATTCAACTTGGAGCTTTAAAGAAAGAACACGTCTCCCAAGGAACAATAGTTGCAAAGTGACTTAGCCTCTGAACTACTCTGAACCAAAGGCCTTCAGCACATTTCCCTGTGTTCAGGAAAAACCTCCATTTTGCAAAAAGCCTGATCCACCTCAGGTGTTGCTGGAGAAGTCCTACAAGTTTCAGCCCTTCCACAGAGGCAGAACTTTGCCTACTCGGCAAATCCAGCCAGGGCAGAGGTGTTAAACAACCACCTTAAAGCCCAGTGTTGCAATGCTCCCGTCCTTGCTCAACTGTCACCCAACCTTAGAGACTCCTGGGGCCTGCTGATGCCTGTCCCAGAACTTGAACGGCACAAGGAAGTGTCCTGCAGTGCTCTCCAGAGTTCCATTTCTAAATGTTAAGGGTCACTGGTCGAGTAGCCAAAAGGGATGAGACAAATAACTGAGGATGCCACAGTGGAAGCTCAGAGTGACCACTAGTCAGCATTGCAGCCTTCAACAGAAAACCCATTGTCTCTGCAATGTGGACAAACGGGTTGGACTAATTACCACATATAATCATTATTATTTATGCTCTACAGACATCAGAGTTTTGTCTTTAAATGAATTTATAGGGGGGGGGAAGTCACAAAGCTGAATAATTCCTGTAATTATATGCTTAAAAATCCTGAATGGAAGAAATTAGGAGACACAAAGGAACAAACATAAACTAATCATTCCTTGTTTTGCAGCTAACGTATTTCTATGGTAACCACTATGGTCTTCGAAGAAATTAAATTATTTTTAAAAATCTGTTCATTGAAAAAGTCACCCAGCAAAGCCACAAAACAAAAATCTCTCAAACAAGTCTAAAGATGAAGGAGGAAAGCATGTATTTTCCCAGCTGTTGATTATTAGAGCTATGAAACTGCATTTTTATTCAAACCACTAAATAGATTCTCTCTTAGATGCTATGTGGGAGCTTGGTGGGTATGAGCATGGACACAGAGGCACAAATGCATATGAGGGTATAGAGGAGAGAAGGGAACTTTCACCTCTTCTATACACCACGTGTCAGTTTGGAAGATGAACAGAGCAAAGAACATATATTTTGTAATAGTTGCATTTTCTGCTCACAGGTTTTTTTTTTTAACATCGAAAGCTTCACACTAATCCTTACAGAACATCAGTTTCCTCTACACCTTTTTGCTAAGTATTTATTTAAATGTGGAGTGTCCCAGCTCGGTCTCTCCCATATGTGAAAAAGTACATTAGGTAGGCAAAAAAGGTGTACAATTTTGTTAGACCCACAACACATCAAAAGTAGTGTAGCATTGAATAAAGACTAAGCTTACACAATTTTTTGTCTTGAAATGTAGCAAATTAATCAAAAACATGCACTTAAAACCTAAACCAGCCTGTCACCAGCTTTATATTATTTAAGTTTAGCTCAGGGGATGCATTGCCAGAGGAATAACTCAATCAGAATGGCCCACAAAGCAGGCAGGCTCTGCCTCTGTGGGAGGTTCACTTCTTCAGGCTGTGCAGAGCTTGTAGCCAGAAAAGACAGTTCATGCACACATGCCTCACTCTTCTTTTGAGCACACCACCAAAACCAGTGGCTTCCCCTATCGCATCTGTGGCCATGCTGGCAGCTACAGATAAAGGAGCTAACTGAACAGGCTCGTACGAAGGGATCCTCTGGCTTCAGTTAAGAGGAAAGTCCCTACAGTTGAAGCTGAAGAGCAGGGTTCAGAGTTTTTTCACAGAACTCAGAATTCTCTTCCTCCCTTTCAGCTCCGCTCGGCACTTTTACTGTCACTTTCTCAGATGTCTGTCTTCCTTCAGTGCTGTGACCAAAACAGGAACTGCAGAAAACTAAACTGAGTTGTACATGATCTGCCTCTCTCTGCTTGGATGAACTGTCACAAATAGAAGAAATACCAAGAAACTTCAGTGTCTCAGGCACTTAAAGGCTGCAGAGCTCCCTGTTGTATCACTTCTTACCAAACAGCCATCATCAGCTTTCCCATTTCGCTGAGATGGTTTTTGCCACAGCTTTGCAAGGATCTGAAGGCATGGCACAAATCCAGGCACAAACCAGCAAGATTCATCCCTGCCTTTGGTTAACATAAGTTTATTACTATTCTCAATAATAGCAATAACAGTTCCTATTAAAACATCCTGCTGGCTTTGGAGAACAGGTTCCTGTTTTCCTCAGGTTCTAATTTTAGAAGCCTCTGGGGACTATGTAAACATGTGAGCTGGAAACAAACAAAAGAACCGTATAGACTATTTGCTGAAAGCTTGGGGTGGGTGGTCAGATCCAAGTATCCTGCTGTACTGCCCTGGACTTTCACAGAAGAGTGAAACAGGAGGATTGTGGGTCTGGCTGGGCTGCTGCTAAGAAGAGGAGCTTTCCATTTAGCTTCTCTGGAAAATGGCAAATCTGGGACCTGTTGAGAGCAACCAACAGTGGGCAAACGCTTTCAGGACTGGGGAAAGGCAATCAGGATGTGCACAGCCCTGTCTGGAACCTCCCCACAGAAACCCACTCCCATTTGACGCAAAGCTCCTCAGCTCTCTGTGCCAAGCTGGTTGTGGCATCTGCTCTGCCAAATCTTCATGCCCTTCTAAACACTTCTGTGTTTAGAAAAAATAGTAGTGGTGAAATGCTCATTTTGCATTTTTAATAACAGTTTTCTTCAAAAGATAAAACAGATTTTCACACACTAAAATGGATCTCTAGAGTCAAGCTTGTTCACATCCCATTCTTATTTTTAATTACTCCAGAAAAAAATCCCCTAAATCTACATGTCAATTTGCATCACACTTCTAAAAGACAGAAGAGCTGAAAAATCTTCATGAGTTAGGGGTTTTTGGATCTTGATTCTACAAAGCGCTTAGGCAGGAACTTAATTTACTGTGGATAAATATTACGTGGCTCCAGTGGGACTATGTATCTGATTAAAGAATAAATATAACTGTCTCTATAGATCAATGCCGTAATTTATTCCTCATTCAGTATCAGACAGATCTTTATTGGCTCTTCAATAAACTTATGCAGTGCAAAACACTAAGTGATCCAGCTTAGGAAATCAAGCATGCACTACCAGAAATCTATACCCAGATAAATACTTAAAAATGTTAATATGTAATTTCTATTAAATTTCCTAGTTAAATAAAATCCTTGGGTATTTTTTTCAGAACTCTAGATAAAGAGCTTATAAAATCAAGCCCTCAGCTTGTCCAACAATGTCTTGACAAATTACAGACCAATAAAAAAATTAACAAAAAACCACTTATCAGGTCAGACCCTACAACGGGGACAAGTTTTCAAGACTGGAAAATAAAGTACTTAAAAGAATACAAACATTTTGTAAGCCAGCTATAAGGCATAAAATCAGATATTGGGGTTTCTTTTGTTGAGAGCTGGTGCTTTGGACATATGTTTCTTTATCTGCACTTCAGGGACCCTCATTCACTCTGCCCCGAAAGTTAACGCTTCCATCAGAGGAGTGATTTAATGGCCTTCACAGCCAACAGTGACCCTACAGGAAGAATAAATGAGTATGTGTTGTTAGCTGAAGGCGAAGGCATGTTTTGCACACATGATGTCACTCTTGCAACTCAGGAAGAACTAATTGCTCGGCTTGTTGTAAAGTCTCCTACTCGTTGGGTTCACTTGCAAATTATAGTTGTCTGGAGAGCTGCAGCATGTCATCAGCACACAGCAATGTTGTCTGAAGCGTAATTAATATCTGTCTTTCTTTTCAAGTTCCTTATTTACCCTCTTTCCCCCATGACAAATATGTTAATGGCCTCTCCAAAACCCACAAGTTGTCATTTTCAAAGAGCCCCTGTCTTTCTGCCTTGAGCTGAACACTTGAGATTAAATCACGGTGTGCCTGTTCTTGCCCCCATTAAAGCTATTGAGGGTTTTGTCAGTGACTTCAGTGTAAGCAAACTCTCACAGTCTGTAATGGGAGCAGGACCACAGACCTATTTTGCTTTGCACCTTCAGCTAGAGAGAAAAAAACAACCAACACACCAAACAAACAATAGGCTTTACAATTGCTTTACAATTTTGCAGTATCTGAAGTGGAAACAAGTGCCCAGAGCAAAACAAGGATCATCAGACCCTCCAATCTCATGGACTGAGAAGTTTGTTTTGGGTTACAGGGTCTTAAAAGGCCACCCGTTTTGCCTTTGGTTTTGATTTTGGGAATGGGTTTTATATATTTGAGGTTATTTTCAGCAATATTATCTGCTTACCTGATTCTCTGTAAGTACTTATCTGCAAAGGGTAAAATACTGCCCAGAGTTTAAGGCAGTTGCATGTGAAAATAAACATATAGCAGATTTATTCAGTGACAGCAATAAATGTACTGGTAGCCCAGACTATTGCTGGGGAACATTTTGACACCGCCGTATGAAGCACAGCTCACACTCATAAAGGACTTGGATAATTCTGAATGTGTGCCCACTTTTTGGTGTGTGTCTTTACAAATGAGTCAGGTTTACAAATAATAAATGCATTTACACTAAAACCAGAAATAGGATCTTCTACATTTAATTACCCACATCTGTATTCTACTTTTCTTTTTTATTAGAAAAAATCCCCTGATTAAATCACCTGCCATACAGCAGAAAACTCCATACAACACAAAATAAAGTCCTACTTCCACGACTACATAGCTGTTAGTTTCAGATGTGAATAAAGCATTTCCCTTTCCAAGATTTAAATGCATGGCAAATCCCCATGCTGCATTTATCAAGTTTTCACATGTTTTTATCCTTCCATGATTAGCAAGGTAGAACTTCTGGAATTTTTACTGTATTACTAATATGAATGTACTTGCAGGTAGGAACTATGAGATACATTATAAGTTTCTTCTTCTTTTGAACATAGAGCTGAAAAACAGAGGTTCAGACACGCTTTATTGTTTTCCAAAACACATGCTATATCCTGATTTCTGCTCAAGTGCCCCTCTCCTATTGCTCTAGAACCTTGCAGACCCTCTGGGGACCATGACTGCCATATATTTGTATCTCATTCCAGCTCTTCCTCAGCAGTGATGCGTTTGAGGATGGCCATGGTCCCTGAGGGACACTGCAATGTCTGCACTGCTGTGGTCTCAGCCAATTTACCCCTCGAAAATTTTACCTTGACTGGAGAACCTTTTTCCCAGCACCTTTCCCCCAGTCAGGGGCATTATACCGTACTGTGAAGTTGCCAGTGAGAGCACTGAGGCAAATCTTCCAAAAGGGATTGGGAAACCCAGACTATCTAGTAAACATAAAATACACACAGAGCCCACACCTCCCACTGATGCTGCAGGCTCTGACACAGAGCCTCAGTCCTGCTGACCAGAGGAAGGAAGCCCATGGTCTGTAAGCACTAAAGTACAGCATTCTACAAGCCACCTGCCATTTATATTTTTTAAAATATTTTATGTTACATAGGTAGAGCAGAATAAACCAAGCACAGTATAAAAACACTGCTGAATGACAGGCAAAATCTGTTTCAGCAGAAATTTTTTTTTAATGACCTATATTGATTCTCATTCCATCATAGTTTAATGTGTTTCCTCAGCATTATGTTAAAACCCTCCTACATTCATCATTTAATAACGATAACCCAACTGCATTTAAAAGCATGCATAAGTTTATAAAGTCTGCCAGACAAGCCCAGTGGATTTTAATGATCTTCTCTCCTAGCAATAAATGAACAGCTTGTAGAATAGGGGCTGTGATTCAGGATTCTTGGGTTCTGGTCTGCATTTTGCAATACCATTGCTGCCAAACTACACTTGACACCTCTGTGCCTCAGCTTGCCTAGTTCATAAATGGGCCCAGCAACACCTGTCACATGCTGCTAAAAGGTTGAGTTAATTGCTGCTCATAAATCATATTGAGAGCCTGGAAAAAGAGAAATATATATATATGCAAAGCAGGTGTGGTGTTGTAATAGAATTGCATTGCTTTCAGATACACTGTTTAAAATTAAATTCTTGGAGATTCATACCTCTGGTATCGCTTTGGTACTCATTAGCATTAAGGATTGCTTCCAGAACATTCAAAATCTGCCTACAATGTTTGTGAAATTCAAGACAATGCTACTATGACACTCACATTGGAAGATACTGGAATAGGAACAATTTTCCCTATCTCCTATTGAAGTGGAGTGAGTTC
Organism: Atrichornis clamosus; assembly: GCA_013400975.1. NCBI lineage: Eukaryota > Metazoa > Chordata > Aves > Passeriformes > Menuridae > Atrichornis > Atrichornis clamosus. The sequence continues at coordinate 6,753 of WBMZ01005150.1, forward strand.
TGCATTCATTTCAAGGGCTGTGGGGCCCAAATCTATTCAACATTTCTAATCAGTCTGGTTAAGCAACACTGCCACTTCATAAGACACAAATCCTACATTTAATAGCTCTGTCACAAACAAATGCTTCCCCTCCCTCCTCTTAACAAGCACATTGGGTGGCTGAAGGGTTTAAAATTAGGCACCTTCACTTTGGGAAGTGTTTTGAGATCTGCCAAGTACGAAGTAGAGTGTTAATATTATCACTTTCACTTTGATTTTTTTTTTTTTTTACCTCTCAACTACAGCTTCTTTGTGGACAAGAAGCAGATCAGGGGGTTAGGAATGAACACTGCACCTTCCATGGTGTCACACACAGAGATGGAGTTTGCAGTAGCAGAAATAGGATAAAGTTATGAAATTTGGATCAGATGAGAAATTCCCTATTTAGACTTCAACGATTTTCAAAGCATCAGTTTTACTTCTTCCCACTGGAAAGACTAGGGAACATCACAGACTTTCAATCCATGTTCAGAATCCTGCAGAATCCAGTGAAGCTGTCTTCACTTGGGCTTTTGGCTCAATTTCAGCTCTAAGATAGAGCCAAGTCAATAATTTCTGTGTCTTTTTCCACGTTGCAGTGCAGTGGCACAAAAAGCAATAAAGATTATGGGATGGAGGTGCCTACAGCAACATGACTCCATTCCTACACCTCTCTCCCACTGCTCCCGTGGGTTGAACACTCCCTGTGCTCCAGGCAGTGTACGAGACCACAAGTGGACCTTGGGAGGAGAGAGGACTTGAATCCCTGCTGAGCTGTTCCATCCTGGTATGATTTCTAACCACACAACTACGACAAAATCCCAGACAACGAGACTCATCCTTCAGCCCTGCACCCAGGGTACCAGGATCACCAGCTCCATTCCCAGAGCAGCTCATTCACTCTGTCCTACAACTCTGTCCAACAGGCACCTCCAAAAGACAGATTAGTCTTTTCTTTAACCCTTCAAATCGAGCTATGTCTGGTTCTTTCACTGGGTGTGCTTGACTAAGGAAACCTGAGGCTTGCTGTGGTGTCTCTGCCCGTGGCAGGGGGATTGGAACAAAATTATCTTTAAAGTCCCTTCCAACCCAAAACATTCTGTGATTCAATGACTTTTTTTTTCCTTAAACCTTATATGTGGGAACATTATGTGAAGGCATCTTAACATTTAACATATTAACATTTTAGTAGCCACTTACCACCAAATGAACAAATCAAGCTACAAGAATTCATTATAATTTATTTCATGCTTGAAATCAAGAGGAGCAGCAGTTACCTGGATTGCCCAAATTCTGACCCAAGTCTGAAGCAAACAGATTTTACATGAGGCCTGGATGCTGACTAGAGGCATCAATGTGCTAGAGAATATAAACAGGGAAACAGGTAGTATAAATAACGCATCACTGGAGGATTCAGCCCTCATTTGGGGGCAGAACACTGAAACTATAATTGCTCTTGCAAGCTGATGAATGAAAACAATTACTCATTTTATTTAAGCTGTTGTTAGCTCTGCCAACACAAGTTTATGAAAGTCATTAGTAAGACCACACATAAAATGAAATAAGAAAATAGAGAGGTTTGATTTTAAAAAGATTATACAAGAGCCCTAAAACTTATACGGATGTTCAGGCATTCTCTTACTATCTGGTTCAGGCAACAGGGACCTTTTTTGCAAGCTTTTCTTCAGAGCAATGTAAAATAGAATTTTTGGTATGATTTTTTAATGAGATCAAGAACAAGCCAAGTCTCGGGACTGCAGGAGCAAGGACTTTATGGCTTCTCACAAGAATGGGGATAAAATTTAGGATGTTGGAGCAGCGCAGGTCTGGGCAGAGGCTGCTGGGGAGAGAGGCTCAGTGCCTGCCGGGGCACGGCCACACAGAAATCCAAAGGCTGGCTGTGGAAAGAGGCCAACTCGAGCACAAGAGGGGCAGGAGGAGGGGGAAAGGCTGGCTCGGCTCATCCTGCAGCAGGATGGAGGGGCACAGCTGCCCCTGAGCCTCCTCCTCAGCCAGCACTGCAGGGACAGGTGGCGCTCGGCCTGTGCCAGGTGCCCGCAGGGAGCCCACAGCCCTGCCAGTCCCAGAGCACAAAACCGGTGAGAAACACCTTGAGCCATGCATTTAACCTTCTCAGGCCCTGGCAGGAGTCTCCTCAGCCACTAAGGCACCAACGCTGCCTGCAAAGAGCAAACAGACATTTTATGCCCCAAACATTCAGTGCCCGAGGGGAAGAGCGGCAAGAGTGGGTCAGCGGGGCAAGGCACGCAGTGAACAGGAGAGGGCCTGGCACTCCCACCGCCTCCCACTGCGAGAGGCCTTCGGCGTCGGAAGGGACAATCAGGTGGAAACCTCGTGTTTTCCAATGCCTTAAACCAAAAGGGATTTGTAAGGCTTTTCCTCTTTCCTGGGGACTTACAAGCAGTGGTTACAGGTTTGCCTGAAACTATTAATGACACCAAAAGCACATTCATGAGACTGGACAGAGCTACAGCAGCAACACCAGCAGAAGAAGAGCACATTTCTCTTACTATTACTTCTAAAGGAAGCCTTAAGTGTACCAATATTTTGGAATGCTGAAGTGCAACTGGCAGAGATGAGAAACAAAGGCACATGACAAGGTTCTGATGGAAGCTGCAAGGGGCCCCATCCCAAACCTTTTCTGGATACAGATATGCATATTTTTTTTAACCACAAGAAAGGAAAAATTTTATAGTAGATACTTCTATTAAAGTAGACAAGATGATCTTGATGCAGTCTCTAGATAGTCCAGATAGTCTCTGTGTGTGACCTATCAACACTATTGCCTGGATGCTACAGTCTCTGTTCCTTTCACCTCTGTATTTAATATTTGAAAGTCATCATGCTCATATTTTCTTAAAGAACATGGTATCTTGCTACAAAATACACCAAGACAGAACAGTTACTGACATCCACAGCAAGACCTGCACAGAACACAGAGGTCTTTTTGCTGCTTTTCAGGAGCCCACCACGAGGTGAGGCACACAGTGCTTACAGCTGCTGCTGGTGAAGCTGCAGCTTCTTTTTGCTGAATGGGATGTACACGCCTCAAGGGAAAACAGCCAAAACTTTTACAAACCTCCATCTTGGCTTACAGCACTTCTTTCTAAGAAAACTGCCACAGTATATGGTCTAGACAAGAAACCCCCAAATTCCTGCTGTTTTACACCCCTTAAGGAGAGAGACCATCCCAGACTGGGTCCAGAGGAAGAGTTAAACAGGGTCAGAGCAAAATGGCATAAGTAGTGGCATTAACACCTGTGAACATGAGCTCTCTATAGCAGATACATGCTCAAATGTGCCAGAGACCAGGCAGAAAGTGGACTGATTTGCTTAGTAAATCACATAAGCAGATACATGTCAATAATCTGAAAAAAAAATGGCCTTTTGAAGGGAAGAATTTAACTGAAGTTAAATTCTGGCTTCAGTTCACAGGTTAGAATTTTATTGTACTACAAATGCTACTTCATAAGTACAAAAATACCTTGTAAAGAATCCAGGGAGTTTCACGTTGAGCTCAGGAAATGTTGTGCCATTAGAAATGAACAAACTCAACTTTCCCTTGCTTTACAGTGGTGTGATCCAGTATCAGAATTGAAAGAGATGCTAAGAAACTTCATTTCTCTCTATCTTTGTACAAGCAACATCTAAGCTTCACTTTTCTAACACATAACATGAAAATACTTACATACTTTCACCGCAAAGTACCTGAAGAGCAGTGGGTATAAAGAGCATCATGGACATGCAATCGAGGGAAAAACCCCAAGACTTAGACTGAAGCCTTATACACCACCTTGCCACATGGAAGGGATTGTGTGGTTCATTTTAAGAGGGAAATTAAGTAGGATCCAGTTGTTCATTCAGCAGTTGCTGCTGAGGAAGAGGCATTTCTCCACAGCCTTTAGAAATTTCAGCCTGGCTAGAGTTTGCATTCAGCACACTATGAGGTATTCCTGATCTCCTTGACCCCCGTGCTTTCATTCTTTTTGTGCTTCTGTTCAAGGAGCCTCAAACCCTCATAACCCAGATATTTTTAATCATTTAAGAAAAAGTTACAGTTAAACAGATTAATAGCATGAAAAGTTTAATATGTTTAGTGGTCATAAAGAGAAGTCTTTGACAGAGTCTAAACAAGATTAATAACTAAATGCATCTCATGGTTCTTTGCTTCAGCTAGACCATCTCAGATATTACACCATATCTCCTTAAAGATGCTTCTTATTGTTCACCATTACTAAATGGTGGGTACTGCTCAAGAAAGTCACTCCATAGGTTATTTTCCTGGCTGGATTTCCATATGCCACATGCTTAGAAACAGTAAGGAGCATTTCTGCCATCCTTCTGTTTGGGTAAATCCCTGTGAATCTCTTTTGTCTGCTTGGATTGCCAGGAAGAAGCACTGAATCTCCTCAGCAGTGTTTTAATTGGCACTGTGAGAACATGCTCTCATCACTCCCCTTCATTCTCTAATGTATCTTTCCAAAATCATAATGCTTATTTCTCTAATTACTTTATTTGGCAGCCTGAAAATCAAGGTAATTACAGTGTTCACTGTTAGCTTGTAAGGAGGACAGAGGACTAGATCATTGGGAGGAAGGAAAAATCAGACCAGTAGGTCCTGGTTGTAGTCAAATAGGAATCTCCAGAGGAAATGTGTGGTTGTCCATGAAAGACTTTGAGAGCAATTTTCCTTTAAACCAATACTGAACCAATACATGACAACAGAGGCACAGTGACAATGCCACATTCCCAAATGAGATGTTGAACAAATGTCTTTACCACATGTGGTCATTAAAGATTTGATATCAAGATGAAAGGTGTTAACCTTGGAAACCTGGCCAGCCTCCAAACTGGGTAATTACATTCTGCCTCCCCAAGCAGTTCTCAGGAGAGTTTCAGCTGGACCTTTCAGCCCTTGGACCGTTACGTAGCCTTGCTGTGAGTGGCTCCAGAAAAGGACTGTGACAACTCAACCATATTCTGTGTCAACAACTCCTATTGAGATGCAAACCTTAGAGCAGTAACAAATCATGCCTTGGAAAAGTTATTCAGGTTACTGTGCATCACTGCAGCCCTTTTACACCCAAGCAGCTCGAGGAATGCTGTGAAACACACTGTGCACATAACTCTTGTGGGAATGACCTTTCGAAAAGGAAAAAATATCAGACCTTCATTCACAGCATCTGCCTTAGAAGAAGCTCAGAGGTGCAGGCTAGGGTTGCTGTTCTACTGCAATTGTTAAAAGTTGTATTGTGCCACTGGTTCTCATGGAAGCAGTCCTGCTTGCATCTGTGAGTTGTGGGAAAATTCTGCAGTCTTGTAACACCACTACCAAGTGTGAACATGGAATTTGCAGCCTGACTGCTGGATGTTACCAGCACATTAAGTGCTGTAGCACTGAGACCTGCTCTGCAAGCAGAGCATTTACAATTCCAGACACACTTCTATGGGAGGATTCCCTAGAGGCAGGATCTAGATGGCTGGGCAGATGCTCCCTGCAACCCATGTCCCCGGGTACACACCCTGGCCCCGCATCGTCTTCGATTCAGGAGGGATCTGCATGCACAGCCACCCCACACACACACTAATTCCCTTTGCAAGGGTGCCAGGGCATGCCTGGGGATGGGAGCTGAGCTGCACCCCCAGAAGTGCCCGGTGGGATTGGTGTGGGACCAGGCAGTAATGAACTGTAGCCACTGATACCATCACCTGCTTCACAGTGCAAGCAGAAAGCAGCACTGAGGGTGTTTTGCACAAATTTCCCAAGGGTTAGAAAGATTGTTATTACCACCCTTTTATGAGAAGATGCATCTTTTCCTTACAAAAGGGAATCATATTTTAGCTCAAGCAGACATGAGTCCTGCAAGACCCATAGTGAAAAATATAGACTACATGCAAAACCCCAACGCAGAGACTCACTGAAGGTTGTCACAGACTGATTTAAATACAAGTGACTTCAAGGACTGTACACTCAGACATATCACGGGAAATTGTTGGAAAAGGAAAATTATTGACCATCTTATGAATACAAGAGTAGATAGAAATAAATCCTTATTTATGCAAAAAACCCTAAGCCTATCTGATCTCATATCGATGGCCATTCTATCTTAGAAAGATTCGCTTCATAAGACCTTTAATAAAACTGTGCAATAACCAGAGGCAGGGATGATAGCCTTTCTATGTTAAGTTTCTGACACTGCAAAGAACAACGTGGATCATATTCTGAAATTTTCCCAGTGCTCAACATGCCACTTATCAAATTCCCTTCAAGCATTCATCACACCCATGCAAATAATTTATTCTTCCCCACAGAAGCTTTGTGTTTGATCACAATGACAACTTACTGCTACTGCTCTGTATCACATACATTATGGAGCTTCACACCCCAGAGCAAGAGCTAAATCTCATCGAGGAAGCCTGTCGAGGTGACCGTCCATTCCTGCAGTCCTTGCACACAATTGCATCCCACGAACTCACAAAGATTTAGTTATGTCAACAAGGTCTGCAAAACCAAGACCACGCTTCTGAAAAATGAGTTGTTAATCCTGAAAAGGATTAGCACATTGGGAGATAAGCAAATGTCTCGCTCAAGATTATTGTTACAAGAAAGGCACTTTGATTATAAACTACATTTTTATCATTTAGGAGTCACCTGTCCTGCAAATACACATGCACTAATAATTTGTCTATGAAATCTCTGGGAAACCACAAACAGGTTTTAGAATCTGCTCATCAGGGTAAGTAGTCTGACAGAATAGCTTTAGCAAATAAAAGAAATGCAAAATACTGAAACTTACCTAGAGGACAGAGTCTCTTGGCTGAGTAGGATTGCAGGCTGAGACCCAAATAGCTGGTAATTTGGGATGGAACGGCTTTTACAAATCAATCAGTACAGAAAGCCAACATCACACAAGTTGCACATTTACCGGGCAGTGTTTGACAGCAAGAAACAAGCTACAGCACAGAAAATTTCTGTGTATTTTAAGCCTCCATCCCAAACTGACTCCTCATACAATTCATCTGCAGGCTGTAATTTACTAAATCCATCTGTTGTTCCTACAGCATACTTTCTGGAAATTCTGCATTTCAAGGGTCTGCTTGTTAGAGAAGGTCAAAGAGTAAAGCAGGCCCTTTCATTTTAAGTGACTTGAAAGAAAAGGAAAGGAAATTTATATTTAGAAATAGCAATGATTAACTAGGGGAAATATATTAGAGTATTAAAATAAATGACATAGAATAGCTCTTACTTCCAATTAGGCTGACTTTACTTCAAGAAAAATATTTATATACAAATATAAAAAGCTGGGGAATGCTAACCTACACCAAGATGAAAGCATCTCATAACGTAATTCATGCTTAGCCATTAAAATGGGGGATCACATTTTTACATACTTTTTCTTCTTGTCCTTCTAAAGTCTCTGCTGCTGTGCTTTCTTCTCTAATCATCAAAACTTTTCACAGCTTCTCTTTGTTAGCAAACTGCCTATGGCGACTGCACACCTTCCACATCTCCACAGCCTTCAGAAAGGCACCATCTGCCACTACTGCACCATTCTGGATCAGAGCACATTCACCACAGAATTAAGAATATAAATTCCCATACAGTCCAAAACTGAGGGGCTCAAGAGCTAAAGTCTGGACCAAGGTCCACCAAGATATATTCAGGATTCCTGACTGTATTCAGGGCTTCTATTACCAGCCCACTTATTGAACAAGAAAAAGGACACCAAAGTCTTTAAAATACCAGAGAAGAGCTGTGGATATCCCCTGAGCACACCCCATGGACAGTGAAGTGCTGGTGGTGCAGTGCAGAGCCACACAAAGCAGCTCCAGTCACCCCAAGAGCCCCAGCATGTTCCTCCAGCCCCAGGGGACAACACTCCAGCTTGTTTAAACCACTGAGCTCACTCACCACTGGTGCTGTAGCCATCAGGGGGAAGGGAGGGAACCCTGAGACCCTCCCTAAATACTGAGCAGCTGATGCTGTGGTTGCCAGGTGTTGACTTCCACCTGATGAGTGAAAGGTGCAGAACAGCTCCAGGTGTACTTCAGGGCCATGGCACGGACCACGGTCACAGCCTTAAAGGGGGCAATAATTAACACCATACAAAGTAGGTACTGGGGGAAAACACGATTCATACAGCTGGACTTCAACCAGGAGACTAAAATCACCCTCTGTATGAGTGCAAAAGTCTCCCAGGACCCTCACTGACTTGAGTACTAGGCTGTCAGTCTAAAACACATCCCAAACTCAAGTCAGATAATGTCATGTGAGAACACTGGTTCAGTCCTGACTCAGAAGAAGCCGTGTCACCTACTGAGTCACCAAAACCACCCCTTGCAGCATGGGTTTCCTTGGAGTGCCCTTTGTAAGCCCTGCCTAGGCCTGACCCTTTTTTGCCTATAAGATTTAACACGATGGGAGTCAAAAGTCATGTGATGCAATGAGCTGCAGTTTGTTTGTTTTCTTAGGGGCTCTCCCTCCTCCCTCTGACTGCAACCCTAGCAAAAGTCCTTTGTCTAAGGAGTAGAACATGGAGCATAACATAGTGTTTGCATTTACTTATGGAAGAGCTACACCAGCAGCTCCTCTCAAGCCTCTGAAGTCAGCTCCAGTACAGTTACTTGGCCTAAGTTCATCTGAACTAAATGGGCTGACTTGGTTCAAATGTGTTGCACAACCAAATGATAAAATGGGGGTGGGGGGGAACGACTAGTGATGACACATGTAGTTAACACTGCATGTCTCCTCTTTCCAGATTAGGAGGAGCTGGCAAGCTTCAGTCTGTACACATGCCAGCAGCGGATGTCGGCGCATATACAACACTTTTCAGAACAACATACTGTTGAAACATGCAGTTCAACTCCAAGGCACCCCTTCTGTTCAGTTAGCCCAAAACAGCTATTAGAATTGTCTTGCTTAATATGGTAGGATTTGTAGCACAGCTTTTAATGCTGCTTTAATCTGGTTTCTTTATAACCACTTCAGAAGTGCAGAGAAGTCGGAGGAGCAGCCCTGCTGTGCTTTGCACAAGGTCCCCCAAATCCATTTGAACTGGGGAAGGGATGAACCTATTGGCAAGAGGGAAGTAGCAAAGATAGAGGGGGTTGCATAAATGATACAGGAATACAATCCTGCCTTCCGCTTTTACATGTCCTCACTTTCCTTTCATTTTTTTAGTCTGAAGTACAGAAAAGCATGATGCTGACAACTTCACCCTGGCTTGTTGTCAGTGTGTCTCAAGAAAGTCATCAGTGAAGATCTCAAAGAAATAATGTCTGCTAAAGAAATAAAAATATATTCCAAGTAGTAAATGAAGTGTTCTGTATTCATTAACAGAAAGCTCTGCCTTGATTAATTCAGATTTTAAAATAAGTTCAATTCTTTCCTCCTTTTCCTTTCAATAATTTTGATGTGAACATTTATAAATTGAGAATCCCCCCAATCTCATATTCTTTTCCCTGCTTAATTTTCCCCCTCATCTCTTCAATTATTTTATTCTTTCTCACAACAGCTAACAATCATTAAAAAGAATTAAAACAAAACAAACAAACAAAAAAACCAATGCAGAAAAAACCCCATCTTTTGCCGTGGGTCTGGAATGATGCTGGATGTATCAGAAATGGTCAATATACCCCGTGTCACATGGGTGGCTTTTAGACATTGGAATAATTTTCCTTTCGTTTCTGACCTGGCCACTCTGTCCCACCACCATTATCCTGACAATTTCCCTTTAGTCTCACTTCCTAGCAGCTGCTTCCATTTCATTCCCCCTTTCTTTCTGCACGGCTCATGCACTGGGCAGGAGTTGATCAGACTGCAAAGGCTCAGGGAGGGCTTCCCGCCATGGGACTGAAGTGGGTGTTCATGTCAGGCAGGAGCCTGCCAAAGCCTCCAGCTCTGCTCTGCAGAAGTTTTATGTGCTAATGTGGGGATCAGAAAGAGCTGCAGACAACACTTCTCCCTTTTCCTCAGCAGCACCAGTCCCTGCAGGTACCTCTCGGTGAAGCAGCCTCTAGTTTGGTTCTTGTTCTTCTCACTGCGCTCTCAAGCATCCAGAGATAGCAGTTCTCCATTCGGATGTCCCAGGTCACCACAGCTAAAACCAGTTTCACTGTCTGCCACTCACTTCAGCAGTTCACTGCTGCCATCCAGCCCCATTGTCAGCAAGGATCCCCATTCCATAGAATCATAGAACTGTTAAGGTTGGAAAAGGCTTCCAAGATCATCAAGAACAACTTTCACCTAAATACTCCCATGCCCACTAAATCATGTTCCCAAGTGCCACGTTAACTTGGTTTTTGAACACTTCCAGGAATGGTGACTCCACCACTTTCCTCTACTAACTCTTTAAACACCAGAGCTGTCTTTTAGAAATGAGTTCATTCAGACAGAGGCAGGTTGGAGAGTGCCTGCGTGTGAAATTACACTGTGCTGCTTGATGGAACCACTTCGGTTGGAGATACACAACAAGGGAAGAAGCACTTGGACGATGGGTCTGGATCACAGCCTCTTACCCAGGCTCAGCTGCAGCCTGAACAGCATGTCTGAGCAGAGGCTCAGCTAAAAGAACAATATTTGGATTTCTCCTGTACTTTGTTCCATCCAACATTCAAGCGGGAATCCCAGAACAAAGTGTATTTTATGTGAATTGTAGCAAATGCACAGCAAGAGGCCACTTCCACTGGCTTGTAAGAATTTGGTTAAAATGTAAAGGACACTGTCAGAGAAAAAAGGAGCCCTGTACTTTGGTTTCGTAAAAAATGAAGTTTTATAGACCCAAAAATCAACGTACTTTTCCCTATAGTTTACAGGAAAACGGTTGCAGAATCAATGAGTGTGATTCTGCAAATCCATCTTCATGGATCCTTTTAATTTAGAGGCATGAGTCACTGGAACAGGGACTCCTTGGATGATTGTGTGACCACAGGATGCAGCCCTGGAAAAGTGTTTTTGTAAACAAATAAACATGCTCCTTCCTGTTTGAAACTCAGATCTTTCAGCATTGGGCAAGCGCCTGAGAACCTGACAGTGAGAGCAATAAGAAAAATTAAATGCAATGCCAGTTGCTTGGTCCAGTTCCAACAGCAAGAGGTGAACAAAGCACATAGAGTGAAAAATAGATTAGTCTTTTAAAGTCCTTTAATAATCTGAAGTGTTATTGGTATCAGGAACAAAGAAAAGACTTGTTAAGTGAAAATTGCCTGAAGAGATGGTCTTACAACCTGACAAAATCAAAACACAGTGTAAAAAACCAAAAGTTGGGGGATTTGATGATGACTTGTTCCTTGTTGTGCCATACATGCAGGGAGTGATCCAAAGATCACAGGCTCCAAAATGGATTTCACACTATGGCTTTTGACATCTGATGAAGTCTTTTGAGAGAGATTATCCTCTTTTCCTGGAGAAAGCAGGATGCTGGCCCCAGTCAGCAGTCTGCAGTGCCTTTGCTGCTTGACTCCCAAGGGGGTAAAATGGAGTCTTCAGCCCTAACGGCTGGAAACATTTCCAGAAAAGCATGGAGATATTCGAAAGCAACCTAAATATTGCAGTGTCAGGAAGTGATTTTTCTGTTGGTAGTTTAAAAGCAAACTTTTGGCAGCTGTCAGGGAATCCTTTAAGTACATTTAGATCAATGCATGAAGTCAAATAAACACTTAAAATCCTGCAAGATTATGGGCAGAGTGAATCCAGTCAGGAAATGTCTGAGTGACTGCTTGACCCTTTTTTCTGTCACAGACCAACAAACCTGGAGGGTGCTCCAACCCAATCCCAAATCCTGCTGTACCTGGGCACACAGCAGCGAAGGAAAGGCGACATGGAAAGGAGAACATGAGGCTTCTCCCTTGCCTGGGTCGAGATGTTTCAGTTGCAAACGATAGATCTATTTTACGTATTAGAGCTTGTCTAGACTAAGGAAATGTTCCTGCTATGACTATGCTGAGGTAATTACACCAGTGTAAACCCCTTTGGGCAAAACAGAGCTTTCAGTGGCCTGATTTACGCTGGTCACTTGCCAGGATTAGTTCAGCTGGTACCAGCCTGTCCTCCAGGAGCTCCTGCTCCCAGCTGGAATCCCGCACAGAACTTTTCATCCGTCTCATCTGAAACGTTGGCCCTGCCAGTCTATCAATCAAGCCATCCTTATGGGACAGTTGTGCAAATGTTTTTCTCCAAAAGAATGGTAAATATTTAGAAGGCTCCTCTGTTAGTAGAGAATTGATTAATAGGCTACAAAAAACCTGCTGAAATAAATATGGGCTTAAATTAAAGCATATTTGGATTTGTATGTGCATATCAGGGAAATATGTTTGCTGGAAATACAATGAAATAGGAAGGCTGATGTAGGATGTTTAACCTGCCAGGGATAGATGTGTCCTTACACACTTTAAATGAACTTGTGTGTGAGGAGAAAATGTGTCCAAAGAGGGTAAAACGGGAGCTACTCCAGACTGATTAATTTAAATGAACGAAAAAACAGAGAGAAAAAAACCCTAAATTAAATAAATCCAAGGAAGGCTCTTTTAAAGCACAGAAGGTGGAACCCTATTCTAGGAGAAATTAGTGGCAACATTTACATTGACTTTAAGGGAGAGGTTCCACAAAAAAAACCACGCAATGCTGCTGTGCATAGCGTGGTACAAAATACATGTGCTGAGTTTCACACACAGCATTCAGGGAACATGTTGATAAATGCAGGATGAGGAACAGGCGGACTAACAGACAGACTTGGTTATATTTTAATCTGGTTTACTGTTACCTGCAGGTGTTACAGTTAAAATGTTCTAAAAAGTTATTATACACCTTTAATTCTAAACAGTTACTGGAAGGACAGCTAGAAACTCTAATAGTAAAACAAACAGGGTCCTTTAAAAGTTTCCTGATTTTAAAAAAAAATTGAAAAGGAGGGGAAAAAAGTATGTCTGAGGCACAAAGATGACATCAGAAAAGTTCCTCAATTCACAGATGGCTGCACCTTTCAAAAAAAATTAAAACAGGAACCCTAGATTGATTTAATCACCCATACAAGCGAAAAAACGTAATGAAGATATTTAGTGCCAAATTGGTTTCTTGGGACCTTTTCCATGTAAATAATACAAATCAAACCTTGAAGTTCAGTGCAGATATGATCTGACAAGTAAGCCAGGCTTTTTGTTTTCCTTTGATCCAGCTCCAGAAATATTTTATCCAAGGTAAAGTTGGTTTTAAGTGTTTTCCATTTCAGTTTTTAATTTTGGATATTCATCATATAGGAAACTTGCTTATAATGCTTCAAACATCAGTCAGGCTGCACTGACTCACGGCACCAAACATAAAGATTTCCTTGTATTTGCTCGTAAGAGTGGGAACATCAAGAGCTCCCAAAGTGACATGGGATCAATTTCCATTGCCCAGTTATTTTTAATGGTACAGGGAACATGCACAGCCCCAGCCGAACATTTCCAAACATCAAGACAAGCCAACTCCAGTATTTTTTGCACTGTTCTGCTTCTCGTAGGTGTGTTGGGGAATAATACTTTTGAAGATAACAAGACAGATAGGCCTTTGCTTTCTAAGTGATTCCCCAAATTCCCCACATGCTGCCATTCCCTCTGGATGTGGTCTGGGAGCAACAGTGCCTTCTCTTGGAAGAAAATCTTCACATGTGAGGTTTATTCTAATTTTTTAGTATTTTGCTTTTATGATTCTGTTAAAAATAAAATTTTTTTTAAAATGTAAATCTTTTTTTATTCCGTTCTAAAACCAGGACGAAGATTCTGCAGTTCAGAAAACCGTATATATACCTGACCTTGTTCACAATTTTCTGTGTTGTGTGCCTAAATACAGATTTAGGCACCTTGCTGTAGGCACCCAGTTTTCAAAAATTTGCTCTTGTCAATAATATAAAATCCTGTGGATTCTCTTCCTTCCACAAATTGGTATGTAGTATATTTAGAATTAACAGGGCCCTTTTTCTCTTTTGACTCAAATATGTGGTGTAAGGTTAATGAAAATAAGATGGATCTTTTATTTTGGGTCTTACATATAATACTATTAAATGTGCCCACCAGAAATGTAGGATAAAATATTTGCTCTGCTTGAAGATTATGTGATATTTGTATTCTAAGCCTCACCACAGTGGGTTTCTTTAAATAGAAGCTATACTTTACTCCTAAATTGCTTAAGGCAAAGGAAGCAGAGATGATGTTTTTATGAATGTTTAAATGCAAATGGAACTGAGAGTGAATGCTATGCTAGCTAACATCAAAGGCTCACCAAAGTCTCTGCATTAATGAGGCTCTTTGTTTCCTGGATCACAGATTACAACAGGTTTCCAACTCATTGCCAAGGCTTTATCTCCATTTGGGAGGGCTGTAAATCTCAGACGATTTTTTTCACATGCAAAACAAGAGGATCATCTGAAAGAAGAAGGAAAAAAAAATCTTAAAGTAGCAAATATTTCATTCAAATGATTATTCCTCAGAGTGGCTGTATCTTGTTTTATTTTTGGGATGTTTAAAAGAATGAAAATTTGCAGACAGAGTTTTCTATGGGGCAGCTCATTCGTTTGGAGGAGAAAACTGAGCAGAAAAAAAGCAAACAGCATCCTTCCCCTCTCCCACCTTCTTCAGCCCCACATCAACAGTGCCCGAAAATCAGAACAATAATTTTATGTCATGCAAAATCAGCAATTAGCAGAAAGACAGTTTTTGCTTCATTTAAATAAATTCAAGTACTTTTCAAAGTGTCTCCAACTAGTTCTTCACCTCCCCAAAAAGTAATGAGATTATATCCCTAGTAATAATACCCTAATTAACAAGAAAAATAGGGACCAAGATTTTTAGCTTCCTATTCAAGGGCTGAATGTGACAATATGTTGTATATTGGGTCATAAAAAACAATTTACATGGCGTCATTACAGTCTGTAGCAAAGTCTCCAGGACCCAGGGCTATCTTATGCAATCTTAATTAAGGAAAATAAATATCGGTGTGTTGTTTTAAGCTACTGGAGACATGCACAGGACCTGTCGTATGTGATCAGAAGAGATGGGGAGTTTCCTTTTCCATGGGAACTGCTTAAAAAACCCTCCGACGCCGACACACAAGTGTCTAGTGCCTTCAAAATGGGCTGCGAAGATGGTAATTTCGTGTTTCCTGACCCTCGGGGCCAGGCAGGAAAACTAATAATTTTCTGCAACCCCACGTCACGTCTGTGCTCCAAAGGGGCCGGGGCCGAGGGTGCCATGGCAGGAGCGTCGTCCGTGCCCGGGGTGCCCGTGGCGGTGGCCAGTGGCACCCACGTGTGACACGAGTGAGTCTGCACCCATGGCCAGGAACGAACAGCTGTTGTGTGCACACGTGTGTGCTGTGTGTGTGCACACGTGTGCTGTGTGTGCCTGTGCTCACACACACGTGTCCTGATGTGTCTCAGTGCGTGCACTCGTGCCTGTCCTGATGTCTCAGGGTGTGCACGTGTGTGTGCATGTGTGTGCCTGCGTGCACACATGCATGTCCTGATGTCTCAGGGTGTGCACATGTGTGTTCATGTGTGTCCCTGCGTGCACACATGCATGTCCTGATGTCTCAGGGTGTGCATGCATACATGCCCTGATGTGCCTCAGTGCATACATGTACATGCTGATGTGTGTCTGTGTGTGCACACATCCATGTCCTGATGTAACAGTGTGCACACACACATGAGAATGTGTGTCTGTGTATGCACACATACATGTCCTGATGTGGGCCCGTGTGTGCACAGCTCTGTGTTGATGTGTGCATGTGTGTGCACAAGTATACAAGTTCATGTGTGTCTGTGTGGGTACACGTACACGTCCTGATGTCTCTGTGCGTGCACGCATACATGTCTTGATGTGTCTCGGTGTGCTCACACATGTTGATGTGTTCTTGTGTATGCGCACAGATAGGTAGGTGCTGATGTGTCTGTGTGCACACACATCTGTGCTGCTGTGCATTTGTCAGCACACACGTGCTGATGTGTGTGCAGGTCAGTGTACGGCCTTCTGTCCTCTGTGTTTAGTCATGTGCTGCTGAGCTCTGCTTGTAGACTCGTAGGCAAATGTGAGTGTGCAGATGTGTTTGTGTGTGCAGATGTGTACAGATGTCTGTGTGTGCCAGATGTGTAGCTGTGCGTGCTGATGTGTGCAGTGGTGTGTTCTTTTGTGCTGATGTGTTTGGGGCTGTGTGTGGATCCCACTGCCATGTGCTTAAGTGTGTGAGCACTCGCGTGTGCCAGATGTGCAGCTGTGTGTGCTGATGTGTGTACTCAGGTGTGTGCAGCCGTACACACAGACACCTGCAGACCCTGACACGTGCTGATGTGTGCGTACAGACTGTGCACACAGACATATGTGTGGATGTGTGTGCAGATGTGTGCGTGCAGCTGTGCGCGTGCGAACGTGCAGGTGTGTGCACAGATGTGGGCATGCAGGAGTGTGTGCAGGTGAGCGTGTGCCAGAGTGCCTGTACAGATGTGCATGCACAGATGTGTGTGTGCAGGAACACGTGTGTGCACAGATGTGTGTGCAGGCATGTCCGTGTGTGCAGGCACGTGCAGTAGACACAGCTGTGTGTGCAGATGTGGCAGCAGAGATGCATGTGCACACCTGTGTGTGTAACAGATGTGCACACACACACAGAGGTTGCACCAAGCCCCCGGTGTTGCCCACCTTCGGGCCGCTCCGCGCTCCCAAAGCCCCCCACCCCGCAGCCGGGCCGGGAGGGGGTCACCCCCCTGCAGCGCGGCGGGTGGGACCGCGGCGGGCCGGCTGTCCCTTTAATGCAGGGACTTGGCGTCGGAGCGTGTGTGCGGTGTGTGCATGTGTGTCGGCGTGCGCGTCCGCGTGTCTGTGTGTGTTCACATGCGTGTGTGCGCGCGTCTCGGTGTGTCTATGTGTGCGCGTCCGCGTGTGTGCGTCCGTGCGTGTCCGCATGTGCGTGCGTGTGTGCCTGCGTGTGTCCGTGTGTCCGTGTGTGTGCCTGTGTGTGTCCGTGTGTCCGTGTGTGTGTGTGTGTCCCCGTGTGTGCCCGCCCCCGGCCCCTCCCCGGCGCTGCCAATCACCCGGCGGCCGCTTTGATGTCGCAGCGCTCGCCCGCCGCGCCGCCGCGCTCGCAGTCGGACCGGGCGCTCCGTGCTCCGCCAGCCGCCGGCGCCCGCTGCTCCAGCCAAACTTCCCGGGGCTCGGAGGGCGGGGGGGCGGCGGCGGCAC
>WBMZ01005152.1:0-12408 GCA_013400975.1 Atrichornis clamosus
TGACTGACCATCCACTGACCATCAAGTGACCACCGACTGACCACTGACTGACCATCCACTGCCCATCCACTGACCACCCACTGACTACCCACTGACCAACCACTGACCACCCACTCACCACCCACTCACCATCCACTGACCACCCACTGACTACCCACTGACCAACCACTGACCACCCACTCACCACCCACTCACCATCCACTGACCACCCACTGACTACCCACTGACCAACCACTGACCACCCACTCACCACCCACTCACCATCCACTGACCACCCACTGACTACCCACTGACCAACCACTGACCACCCACTCACCACCCACTCACCATCCACTGACCACCCACTGACTACCCACTGACCAACCACTGACCACCCACTCACCACCCACTCACCATCCACTGACCACCCACTGACTACCCACTGACCAACCACTGACCACCCACTCACCACCCACTCACCATCCACTGACCACCCACTGACTACCCACTGACCAACCACTGACCACCCACTCACCACCCACTCACCATCCACTGACCACCCACTGACTACCCACTGACCAACCACTGACCACCCACTCACCACCCACTCACCATCCACTGACCACCCACTGACCACCCACTGACCACTCACTGACCATTCACTGACCCCCCACTGACCATCCACTGACCATCCTTCTCCCTGTCTCTCATTCCCGGGAATGTCTCCGCTCCCTTCTCCTCATTCCCTCGGGATGGGAGCACCAGAAAATCTGGGAAATGCTGGGATTTATGGCACGAGCGGGATAAAACACAGGAATTTGGAGCCCCCCCAAAATCTGGGAAATGCTGGGATTTATGGCACGAGCGGGATAAAACACTGGGAATGGAAGCACCAGAAAATCTGGGAAATGCTGGGATTTATGGCACGAGCGGGATAAAACACTGGGAATGGAAGCACCAGAAAATCTGGGAAATGCTGGGATTTATGGCACGAGCGGGATAAAACACTGGGAATGGAAGCTTCCTAAAACTCACTCACCTCTCCGGGGGTTGTTGTGTTGGAAATGTTTAAAATAATGTTAATTAATGCTTTTAATGAGCTCTTAACGAGTTGTTTTAATTAATCATAAATGGCGTTTTCAATCTTAAACCTCTCCCGGCACTCAGCGAAGTTGGGTTTTTTTTGGGAAAATCCCTGAAAACGAAAGCTTGGATGAACTAATCCTGGTGCAAGGAACAAATCCCAGGAGACGGGGATGGATTGTTGAGGTTGGGCCTCCGGAATGCGGAATTTATGGAGCGCAGGGACAATTCCAAAAAACTGGAAGATAAAGAAGAGACCAAGAAAGGCTCGGGATATGTCGGGAAGTCCCTACTTGGGAAAAGGATCCTAAAAAGACCCCCAAAAAATGGATTCATTAGCATGGAAAGTGGGAAATCGATACCCGATGGAGGGCAGAAGTTAATTAATGAGGGGAACGATGGGATTCAGATCCAATTAATTTCCTCGATTGATAAAAACGGATAAATAAGTGACAACGTTCTGTACCGGGGGCTGGAATTTCGTGATCCACGCACGAAATCAGGGAATCCAGGGATTCCTGACAGGCCGGCACCACAAGGGCGCTGCTGGGGGGGGGGGTGATTTATCCCGGAGGATTCCAAAGGATTTGGCTCCTGCGGCAGGATTTGGGCGTGGAAACGAATCCCGGCTCCCAAGGCTCCTCCCGGGGCTGCGGATTGCTCCATTCAAATGCAAATTCCCGGTCCTTTGATTATTCCAGAGGAGCCTCTGGATGAGTGAAGAGCTCGCAATCATCCCCTGCACATCCCTCAATCCCGAAATTATCCGGGAAGCAGCGCGGGCGCAGCGACCCCCCCCTCCCCTCCTCCTCCTTTCCCCTCCGCTCCAAATCGCTCCCATCACATCCCTGGAATCTCTCCAATCCACCTGGAAGGCCCAATCTCCTTGGAAATAACGGGAATAGAGGCGTTGGAAGTGCCCTGCATGGCGATGCTCCTCTCAGCCCGGAATGCTCCCACTGGGAATGGCTTCGGGAAGGGCTTGGAATTCTTCCGCGCGCCTCGGCGGGCTGGGAGCAGGACGGGTTTTGTTGGGAGGCCTGGAATTGCCTGGATTTTGAATTCCTCGTGGGAAAAGGGAAGGGAAGGCGGGGTTGGGAGCGCTGATTGCGACACGGCCCGCGGGAGGCTTATCCCGGTTGGGATATCCTGGGATATCTTCCGGGAGAAATCATGGAGTGGGTTGGGTTGGGAGGGACCTTAGATCCCACCTCATCCCATCCCATTCCCTGCCGTGGGCAGGGACACTTCCCGCTATCCCAGGATGCTCCAACCTCGCCTTGGACACTTCCAGGGATGGGGCAGCCACAGCTCCTCTGGGAATTCCATCCCAGCCGCTCCCCACCGTCACAGGGAGGGATTCCTTCCCAAAATCCCACCTTAATCCACCCTCCTTCACCTTCAGCCTCCTGCTTTCCTGTCCGAACTCTGTCCCGCTCCCATTCAAAATCCCTCTGGAATCACCCTGAGTTTGGAATGCGGCCCTCGGTGCCTCCAGGCTCCGCCATTCCCGCTTGTCCCAGGGACATCCGGCTGATTCCAAACCCCTTTTTCCAGCAGAACGGAGTTTATTGGGAACGCTGCAGGTGCTCCAGGGATGGGGCGGCCGCAGCTTCCCTGGGAATTCCATCTCAGCCCCTCCCCGCCCTCACAGGGAAGGATTTCTTCCCTAAAAGTCCCTTGGAATTTTGTGGCGAGAGCACAGATCCCACCAGGAATTCTTAGATCCTTCTTCCAGACCCTTCCCCGCCCATCCAATCGCTCCAAGGAATATTTCCTTCCTAATTAAGCCACGCCTGAGCATCCCATTGGAGCAATCGCCCCTCTCCCTCTCTTTCCTCTGGAATTCGCGTCGTGCCCAGGACAATCCCTCGGAAGCGGCTCCTCGGCGCCGGGAGCAGGAAAAGCGCGCGGATCCCTCATTCCCAGCTCCCGACCAGCTCGGGTTGGTTTTCCAGCGGCGGCTGCGGGTCCGCGAATCTTTCATTAGCTCCCGCTGGAGGCTCTTAATTGGGCCATAAAAGCTAATTACTCGTGGAAACGAGCGGGGCCGCGGCCGGAATTCTCCACCGAGTCGCTCGGGCCGCATCCAGGAATCCCGAATCCGCCGGAATGGAAGCGGGGGCTCCCGAATCCGCTCTCATCCGCGTGGTTTTGACCCCAATTGTCCCTGATTTTGCCGGGATCATCCAAGAGCGGTGCCATGGAAACCTCGGGTCCCGCCCCTCCCCCCCCCCCCGGCGCGGAGCTGGGAGCAATTAACGAGCTTTAATTGTCTTTTCCCGCGGATATTTTGGAGTCGGGCATTAAGCAAACATTTATGCAAAACGCTCTGGAATCCATGAATGTTTAATGAGGCCGAACCTGCGGCTCTGCCACAGCGCAAAATCCCAGGGATTGGGTCCTTCCAGGCTCAAAACCACGGGAAAAACGAGTGAGTTTCGCTTTTTTGGGGGGCGGTCGCCCTCCGGTTAATTCCCGATTTTTGGGGGGTTTCACGTGGAATTGTGGGCGGAGGGATAACCCGAGGCTCCAGGGATTTGGATTTCCCGTTCCTTGCTGTGGCTGAGGAGGATTTTTAATATTTTTTTTATATTAACTCGTCCTCGTCACTTTTATGGTGCTGGGGATCTTTAGGAATCTCCTGGGAAAGGCGGTGGGATGATCCCAATAAATAAAATGGCTCTGTTTGGATCGGAATCCTGCTGGGAAGCGGGACCCGCTCTGGCATTCCCACAGCGGGAAGCTCGGCACGGGGTTTATTCCTTCCCTCGCTTTTCCAGGATGAAACAACTCAGGAAAATAAATAACGAGAGCTCGACGAGGCCCTTGGGATCAGGATCCAGCCAGCGGATCCAACCGGGAACGCTCCTTTAATTAAAAACCGGCAATTCCAGCCGGCTGGAACCGACGGCGGGGGCTGGAAGCTCCCTGAATTCCCACTCGCTCCGCCTTGGAAAACGCAAGCGGAGCAGCGGTAATTTGGGAAGCCCAGCCCGGCAAGGGGAGCCAAGATCCATCAGGGAAGCGGCTGGAAGCGCCCGTGCGGACGCAGGACCCGGGAATCGCACGGAGAGCGGGACGGCCCCGAGTCCTGCCCGCATTCCAGGAGGGATCGGAGCCTTTCCCGAGAATGGGAATCAGGGATGCTCTCCCAGTCCCGGGGGAATTTTGAGGATTGTCCCTTTTCCCGCGGCCCTGGGGAAGTTCCCGGGAAAATCCCTCACAGCGAAGGTCCCCGAATCCAACACCCACCTCCCGCTCCGCTTTTTCCAGGGAATTTCAGCTTTCCCACCTTTTGCCACCTCTGCTCCCGCTCCCACCCGGCCTCTCATCACTGAGGGCCAATTAACAGTCACTGCTAATTAACCACTGCCCCTCCCGTCACGAAGGGGAATTAACCAGTCGGGACACGGGCTCGCCAAAGGAATATTTATCCATGGAATTCCACGAGGACAAACGCGACGATCACGAGGAGTTTTGGGAAGGAGGATGGGGATCTCTCTCTGTAGGGACGCTCCCATGGGAAGAGCTTCCCGCGGAGCCTCTTCCCACACCGAATCCCGACTTCCCGATGGATGCCAGAGCCCATCCCGGCCCCTCGCTCCCTCCTGGCCCCGGCTGGGATCAGGAAATTTGGTCCAGGATGGAAATTTTAAGGAGAGTCATCCCCCACCCGCTCCTGGGTCCCGCTGTCCCTCTCCGGGATTTTTTAACGGATGGGTGGGACTTAACTCCCACCAGGAATGGGATTTGGGGTGGATATTCCATGGGAAAAGGGGTCGCTCACGTGCTAAACTTCGCATTCCAACAACTGCGCGCATTTCCCGCTGGACACGGGGTTTTGGGGCAGTTGGGAGATTAGTAACAGATCCCACAATCCCAGAATCCCAGAATGGGGAAAGCCGGAAGGATCCACGGTGGGATCAGCTCCGGACAGGTTGGGGTTTATTTTAGGTTGTGATGATTATTTTAATAAATAAAACCCAGGAGCTCCCGGGCTCGGTGTGAGGACACAGAAATCCCAAAAAAAAACCCCAAACCGCGTCATCCCTGTGGAAACGCTCCGGAAACGGCGGATTCTCCGCTTCCATCCCGAGCCTGGAATGCCGGGAGCCCTCGAGGGACTGCAAAATCCAAACAAAGATCAAGGGGTGGGCGGGGCAGGCTTTGTGTCCACCGAAAATCCCGGGAAAAACGCTGCAAACAATGGGAATCGCCGCCGGATCCTTGGCTTTCGTCTTCTGGAGCCGACGGATTTTTCTGCCAGACGGAAAAATTGGGTTTTGCTGCTGGGGGAGGAGCGGTCACACCTGGAATGGGGTGGAAATGTTGGATTTCGGAGCAGCTGAGCAGCCCCGGAGGTGCGGATGGGGAGGGATTTGGTTTTCTGGGATCCGGTTGAGTGGGAAGAGCGATTCCTGTGCGCCAGGACACAAACCCGAGCTCGTAACCAATGGTTTGGGGGTCGGGAGGAGGCTGCGGGATTTGGGATTTGGGATTTTCCTCTGTGCCGTGGTTTTCCTGGAGCCTGCTGGAAGTGGGACTCAGGCCCCTTGGGAAGGTGGGAGTTTTCCATGTGCTTCCAAGGATGGAAAAGGGATGCGAGCAGAGCTCCAGGGTTTGGGTTCCAGGGCGCCGGGGAAGAGGCAAAGAAACTTCTCCTGCTTTGGAATTTAATTCCTAACCCTGGATCTGCCGGCAAACCACGGGCTTCATAAAACCTGGAAAAGCCTCTGGATTCAGCTGCTCAGGGCATGGGAATGGAGCAGGGATTGGACTCACGGCAGGGACAAAGGTCCTGTCCCAGGCCTGGGCAGGGGCAGGTGGGATCCGGCTTTTCCAAAGGAAACGTTTCTGTGGCTCCTGCAAGCACAGAGCATCCCAAGGGTGGGGAAAAGAATTCCAGCGGGTGGAGCCCCTCTGGAGCCAGGCTGGGTGAGCTGGGAATGTTCCCCTGGAGAAGGGAAGGATCCAGGGAGAGCTCCGAGCCCCGTCCAGGGCCTGAAGGGGCTCCGGGAGAGCTGGAGAGGGACTGGGACAAGGGATGGAGGGACAGGACACAGGGAATGGCTTCCCACTGGGAAAGGGGGGATTTAGGTGCGATCTTGGGAAGGAATTCCTGGCTGTGAGGGTGGGGAGGGGCTGGGCTGGAATTCCCAGAGGAGCTGTGGCTGCCCCTGGATCCCTGGGAGTGTCCCAGGCCAGGCTGGAGCACCCTGGGATAGCGGGAGCTGTCCCTGCCCGTGGCAGGGGTGGGAATGGGGTGGGATTTCCGGTCCTGTGAGTGTCCCGTGTGTGGACACGGAGCAAACATCTCATTTTTTGGGAAGGCCTGGATCCTCAATCCTAAATCCTTGTCGCTGTTCCTGCCCCCACCAATAACTCAGCACTCAGAGGGGAAAAGGGACAATCCGGATTTGGGGCTTTGCACCCATTTCCAGACAAAATTTTGCTTTTCCAGCACTGGTCTCCAGCTGCTGAACGATCCCGTGGCACATTCCCGGCATCCCGGGCATCCCGGGCCGGCTCCGCTGCCGTCAGTCCTTTTTTATAACAGCTGGGAATTTTCCCCTCTTTATTTCAAGAGCTCCTTTTCCACAGGATGCCCCGGGAGCTTTCCAGGCTGGGAAACGTCCGCTGGAATGGGAATCTCTGCTCATTCCCCGGGGGTTATCCCGGCTTTCCGCTGAGCATTCCTTGGAGCAGACTCATCCCGGCCACCTCGGGCACAACCAAAGGGGCCCTGTGGTTGTTTATATTTATACTTAGATTTATATTTACATTTATATTTATATTCTCACATATATTTATATTTCCCTTTTTTTTTTTTTTGGGAATTCTGACGTCTCCAGGCTCCAAACGTTGACCCAAACTCTCACGGATGGGGTTTGCAGAGCCAATCCCCGCCCACCTTTTTTGAACCCCTCGTGATCATTTCCAGAGATCTGGTTTTGCTGGAATTGTGGATTTGGGTTGGGAGCCCGAAGGGGCTCCAAGTTTGGCTCCGGTTTGTGGCCCCTTCTCATGGAATCGTTGGGAAAAGCTTCCCATTCCAACCCTTCCCTCAATCCCTCGGAGTCACCGCCCCTTCGGCTGCCTGGGGCCGGTGGGATTTTCCCAAACCAAACCCCCAGGCAGGGCCACACCATTCCCTTTCTCCAGGATTCGGGAAGCATCGACACAGGAAGGTGTCCTAAGGCGACAGGAACGGGAAAAAGTGGGAATTCAAGCAGGAAAAATCCCATTCCAGCGTGTGCACCCGGAGCCTGTGGCAGTTTGGGACATCACACAGGGAAGAGGGCGGGAGCGGCTGGAAAAGCTGCTCCTCACTGCTGGCCCTGGGCGGGATTTGGGGGAAAACGATCGTTTTTAGTCCATCCTCTTTTCATGGATTTGGATGCTCCTGGATCCACCTCTTTGCCCATTCCTTTTTTTTCTTCTGGAGTCATTGCTTTAAATTGTGAGGATTTATCCCCAAGAACCATCGTGGACTGGGATTTATGAACAACCGGAGCCAGTCTGGAGCCTGAAGGGTTAAAAAGCTCCCAAAGCCATCCCTGCTCCGCAGGGTCTGGGAGAAATGGAAATGAAGGAGGAGAAATTCCTCGGTCCGTGCGAATCCGTCGTGCGTTTCTCCATCGTTTCTCCCTCATTTCTCCCGCCTTGCAGTGAATCCATTTGGGAGCCTGATTTCCACAGCAAAAATGGGAAATCGGACCAGGAGCAAGGAGAAAATTCCCTCCAAATTTCCCCCAAACTTGGGGGTCTGTTCCCGACAAGCCGAGTTTATCCATTTCTCATTTGAATCCCTTTTTTCCCGCTGTCTGGATGTTCTCACGTTGGAGAAGTCCTGGATTTGAGCAGCCCCGAGGAAAATTATCCATCAGAACAGGACTGAAATATTCCAAATATCCACGCACGCATCACGAACTTCACATTTCTTGCAAAAGAAAAGAAGAAAATTCCCTGATTGAAACAAAATCCGGGAGTTGGAAGTGAATCAATTCCACCCTCGGAGGGAAAGGAGCTCTGCAAAATTCCCGCTCTCCCTTCAAACCTTGTTTTGGCGATGGAATCCATTCCCAGGGGGTGGGAAACACTTCAGGGTGGCCTCTCCTTTTCCAGAGCTCCACAGCATTCCGGAGTCCATCCAAGAGGCACCGCCTTGGGAATCACAGGGATTCCTTTTGGTGGTGGATCAACAGCAACCAAAGCCCGGCTCAGCCCGGAGATCCTTTGGGAGATCCTTTGGGAGAGCCCCATTCCAAGAGCTGGGTTTGGAGCGGCAGCAGGAGACCATGGAGCGGCGGGGTGTGGGGGCCGGAGATGATCCAAGACCGTGCGGAAAGTCCTGGATTTGAGCTGAAGCGCCAAGAGGCCGATGATTCCGGATGGATGCACAGGCTCCCAAAGCTGAAAGCAGCATTCCTCCTGGATTTTGGGATTGGATATCCCCCTGGATATCCAACAGGGAGACGGAAGCGAAGGATGGGAGGAGGGAAGTGCGGGATGGGTTCGTTTTCCCGTGGGATGGGAGGCACTGGGAGATCCCTCCTGCCTGGCAGAGAGCAGGGAAGCGCCTGCCAGTGCTGGAATGGGAATTCCGGAGGAAAACCCGGCTCTGTCCCATTCCCGCATCCCCTCCACCTGCCCGGCAGCAAAGCTGGGCCAGCTAAACATTCCTGGTGTGCGGCCCTGACCCATGACGGAACGCACGGAAGCAACTTTGGAAAACTATGGAAATCCGAAGGTTTTGCTGCCGGGCTTTCCCAGGGAAAAGAAATGGGAACAAAATGTGGGAAAAGCCCGGGGCGGTGCCACCACGGGGCTGAGGTGGCACCCTGGGGACACATCCCTAGGGAAGGGTGTTGGAGTAGAAGCTGAGGCTCTCGGACACGGTTTTGGAGTCGCTGCGGGAGGATCCATTGGAAGTCACGTCCACGGAGAGGCGCTCGGCATGGCCGGGATCGTCCGGATCGTCGTCGGCCGCGGCGAGCGCCAAGGACACGGTGGTGGCCTCCGTCCGGCTGGCCTTGGACATGCTGCCCTGTGTCCGCAGGGTCCGTGCCGAGCGCAGCTCCAGCCCCTCGTATTCCCCGGCACGGAGCCACGGGCACCACCGGAACGCCTGCTTGAATCCCACCCGGAACCTGCGGGAACGGGAGGGGAGCAGCGGGAGACGGGGAGTGGCGGGGAAAGGAATGGGGATGGAGATGGAGGTGGGGAAAGGCAGGGAGGTGGGCAAAGGACATGGAGATGGACAGAAGTCATGGAGATGGACAGAAGACATGGAGATGGCCAAAAGAAGGAGGAAAAACACGGACACAGCCAAAGGAGGGGGAGAAAGACATGGAGATGGCCAAAGGAGTGAGGGAAAAACGTGGAGATGGCCAAAGGAATGGGGAAAGACAGGGAGATGGACGAAGGGATGGGGAAAAGCATGGACAGGGCCAAAGGGGTGTGGAAAGAGATGGAAATGGCCAAAGGAATGGGGAAAGGCATGGGGATAGCCAGAGGAGGGGGGAAAGACATGGACATGGCCAAAAGACATGGAGATGGCCAAAGGAGTGTGGAAAGATATGGAAATGGCCAAAGGAATGGGGTAAGGCATGGAGATGGCCAAAGGAGTGAAGGAAAAACATGGAGATGGCCAAAGGAATGGGGAAAGGCATGGAGATAGCCAGAGGAGGGGGGAAAGACATGGACATGGCCAAAAGACATGGAGATGGCCAAAGGAGTGTGGAAAGACATGGAAGTGGCCAAAGGAATGGGGAAAGACATGGACATGGTCGATGGAATGGGGAAAAAGACACGGAGATGGACAAAAGACATGGAGGTGGGCAAAGGAATGGGGAAGGACATGGGAATTGTCGGAGGAGGGGGGAAAGACGTGGATATGGCCAAAAGACAGGGAGAGGGCCAAAGGAATGGGGAAAGACATGGACATGGCCAAAAGACATGGAGATGGGCAAAGGAATGGGGAAGGACATGGAGATAGTCAGAGGAGGGGGGAAAGACGTGGATATGGCCAAAAGACATGGAGATGGGCAAAGGAATGGGGAAAGACATGGACATGGTCAAAGAAGGGGGGAAAGACATGGACATGGCCAAAGGAGGGGGAAAAACCATGGAGATGGTCAAAGGAACGGGATAAAAGGCATGGAGACGAGCAAAGAGGTGGGGAAAGACGTGGAGATGGACAAAGGAGGGGGAAATATGAGGAGACAGCCAAAGGAATGGGGAAAGACAGGGAAATGGCCAAAGGAATGGGGAAAGACATGGAGATGGCCAAAAGACATGGAGATAGCCAAAGGAGGAGGGAAAGACATGGAGATGGGCAAAGGAATGGGAAGACAGAGCCGAGCACTGGTAAACAAGGCCCAAAATGCTGTTTTCCACAAAGCGGGGGAAAACCACCCCGAGAAACGAAAAACCCACGGAGAAATCCCAGCTAGGAGTCGGGATGGCTGTGATTGATCTTTGTCCTCAAAATCCACAGGGATCAGGAAAGAGCGGTGAGAATTGTGGTTAGGGAATTCCGGTGGGAATGGTGATTAGGAAATTCGGGTGACAATTGTGATTAGGAAATTCCCGTGAGAATTGTGGTTAGGGAATTCCAGTAAGGACCGTGATTAGGGAATTCCGGTGGCAACTCTAGCATCCCTACACCTGCTGGAAGCAGCAGGCTGGACACAACCATCCCGAAAAAACCCCACCCACCCTCCCCTCCACGAACCCCCTCTGAACCTCCCCTCGCGCATTCCCGACCATCCTGCCGCGCATTCCTGGCCATCCCACGGCGCGTTCCCAGCCATCCTGCAGTGCATTCCCACCCATCCCACGGCGCGTTCCCGACCATCCCACGGCATGTTCCCGCCCATCCTGCAGCATGTTCCTGCCCATCCCACAGCGCGTTCCTGCCCATCCCGCTGCGCATTCCCGACCATCCTGCAGCATGTTCCCGCCCATCCCTCAGTGCATGCCCCCCCATCCCGCAGCGCAGTCCCGACCATCCTGCGGCACGGTCCCGACCATCCCTTGGTGCGTTCCTGCCCATCCCGCGGCGCCTTCCCGCCCATCCTGCAGCGCGTTCCCGCCCATCCCGCAGCGCGTTCCTGCCCATCCCGCGGCGCCTTCCCGCCCATCCTGCAGCGCGTTCCCGCCCATCCCGCAGCGCGTTCCTGCCCATCCCGCGGCGCCTTCCCGCCCATCCTGCAGCGCGTTCCCGCCCA
The DNA here is from genome assembly GCA_013400975.1 of Atrichornis clamosus. Classification (NCBI taxonomy): domain Eukaryota; kingdom Metazoa; phylum Chordata; class Aves; order Passeriformes; family Menuridae; genus Atrichornis; species Atrichornis clamosus. The sequence goes on from WBMZ01005152.1 coordinate 11,298, forward strand.
TCCCGCAGCGCGTTCCCAACCATCCCGCCGCACATTCCCGACCATCCCGCTGTTCCTGCCCATCCTGCACCGCGTTCCCAACCATCCCACGGCATGTTCCTGACCATCCCTCAGCACGTTCCTGCCCATCCTGCAGCGCGTTCCCACCCATCCCGCCGTGCCTGCCTAACCATCCCGCCGGACATACCCGACCATCCCTCGGTGCATTCCCGCCCATCCCGCACCGTGTTCCCGACCATCCCTCAGTGCATTCACCATCCCGCTGCCCGTTCCCAGCCATCCCTCAGTGCGTTCCTTCCACCCATCCTGCTGCACATTCCCGACCATCCCACAGCACGTTCCCAACCATCCCGCTGCACGTTCCCAGCCATCCCTCAGTGCGTTCCTGCCCATCCTGCAGTGCATTCCCAACCATCCCATGGCGTGTTCCCGACCATCCCTCAGTGCATTCCTGCCCATCCCACAGCACGTTCCCAACNCACAGCACGTTCCCAACCATCCCGCTGCCCGTTCCCAGCCATCCCTCAGTGCGTTCCTGCCCATCCTGCAGCCCGTTCCCACCCATCCCTCAGTGCATTCCCGCCCATCCCGCAGCGCATTCCCGACCATCCCTTGCCGCGTTCCCGCCCATCCTTCAGCGCGTTCCCGCCCATCCCGCGGCGCGTTCCCCCCCATCTCGCAGCACGTTTCCGACCATCCCTCGGCGCGTTCCCGCCCATCCCGCAGCACATTCCCGACCATCCCGCGGCATGTTCCCAACCATCCCTTGGTGTGTTCCCGCCCATCCCTTGGTGCATTCCCGCCCATCCCTCGGTGCATTCCCGCCCATCCCGCAGCGCATTCCCGACCATCCCTTGCCGCGTTCCCGCCCATCCTTCAGCGCGTTCCCGCCCATCCCGCGGCGCGTTCCCCCCCATCTCGCAGCACGTTTCCGACCATCCCTCGGCGCGTTCCCGCCCATCCCGCAGCACATTCCCGACCATCCCTCAGTGCGTTCCTGCCCATCCTGCAGCCCGTTCCCACCCATCCCTCAGTGCATTCCCGCCCATCCCGTAGCACATTCCTGACCATCCCTTGCTGCGTTCCCACCCATCCTGCAGCGCGTTCCCGC